>JAMPIV010001784.1:117500-131466 GCA_024509875.1 Oreohelix idahoensis | reverse complement strand
TAGAGACTGGACACTGACTGTGACAAAATATGTCAATTTCACTTAATGTAGAGACTGGTACTGACTACAAAAATAAGTCAATTCTTCACTTACATTAGAGACTGAACACTGACTAACAAAATATGTCAATCTATCTTCCTACATGTAGAACTGGACACAGACTGTGACAAAATATGTCAAATTCCTTCACGATTATCCAGTATTAGGAGACTGTAACACTGACTTAACAAAAAATGTCAATTTCTTCACGTTAGCATGCATGAGACAGGGACGACTGTGACTGTGACCAAAATAAGTCAGGTTCACTTGGGCACTTAACCTGAAGAGGATTAGACACAGACTGTGAGCAAAATCTGACATTCTTCACTTTACAAGTAGAGACCGAACACATGACTGCGCCAAGATAAATGGTCCAATTCTTCAACTTACATGTAGAGACTCAACACTTACTGTGACAAAATATGTCAATTCTTCAAGATTTACGAGTGTAGAGAACTGGGAAACACTGACTAGCGCCAAAATAAGTCAATTTCTTTCTCACTATACATGTAGAGACTGGAACACTGACGTGTGACAAAAAATGGGATAGTCAAAGACTTCAGGTTAGCAAGTAGAGGGACTGCACGACTGGACAAACAAAATATGGTTCTCAAGTTTTCCCCTTTCCCCCCCCCCCCATCTTTTACATGTAGAGACTGGACACTGACTGTGGACAAAATATTTCAGATTACTGCACTTACATGTAAAACTGACACAGAAGACTGCCATAAAGATTTTACTGACATATTAGAACTGACAAAATACTTGATTCATAGTCAATACTTCACTTACATGGTTAATGACTGGGACACAGACTGTGACAAAATATGTCCAATTCTTCACATTTACATGTAGAGACTGGACACTGACTGGACCAAAAATATGAGACAATTTCTCACTTACGGTATGAAGAGACTGGACACTGACTGAGACTAAAATATGTTCAATTCCATATCACTTACAACTGACTGGATTACTGAATCACTGACTAACAAAATATGGTCAAGGTGTCTTCTTCACTTACATTATAGAGACTGTGGAACACTGACTGAGACAACAGAGGCTGGACTGGATTTAATTTTACTACAAAGTAGAAACAGACTGATTAGGCAATGTACTGCCATAGACAGAAACTGATGGAATTCTAGATTTACTGAATAGACTTAAACTGAACTTGACCATATGTCAATTCTCACTTATACATGTAGAAAGAACACTGACTGGATATAATTTACTGTCATAGAAAAAAACTGACACAGACATGTATAAACTATATACTGAATGAGACAAAATATTGTCAATTCATCACTGATACATGTAGAGACTGGGAACACTGACTGTGACAAAATATGTCAATATCTCACTTACAATGTAGAGAACTGAATTACTGAAACAAAAACTGACTTCTATAGGACTTACATGTCACAGAAGAACACGGTACTGTGCAATTTTCTTCTTCACTTACATTGTAGAGACTGACACTGACTGTGACAAAATATGTCAATTCTTCACTTCACATGTAGAGACTGAACACTGACGTACCACAAATATGTCGCAATTCCTTGCCACTTACAGTGTAAAGACAGACTGGAACAAAATGACTGCCATCGACATGAAATATGGATCAATTTTCACTTACATGAAGAAACTGACACTGACTGTGACAAAATAGTCATTCTTCACTTGACATGTAGAAGACTGAACACTGTGACAGAATTCTTCAGATTTACTGGTCATAAGTAGAGACTGACACTGACTGGTGATCAAAATAATGTCAATTCTTCACTATACATGTAGAGACTGGACACAGACTGTGACAAAATAGAAATTCTTCACTTCATGTAGAGACTTGACACAAGACTGTGACAAAATAGATTTACTGGATCACTTACATGTAGAACTGACACTGACTGTATTAAATATGTCATCTTACTATCACTTTTACATGAAAGACTGGACACTGACTGTGAACCAAAATAATGTCAATTCTTCACTACATGAGATACTGGAAACACTACCTGTGACAAAATATGTTCAATTCTTCACTTACATGTCAGAGAGATAACTGACACAGACTCATAAGCTTATAGAATTACTGACAAAAAATTGTCCAATATCTTCACTTACATGTAGAAGAAACTGACACTGACTGGACAAAATATGTCAATTTACTTCACTTACATGTAGAGACTGGACACTAGACTGTGGACAAAAAATATGTCAATTCGCTTCACTGTACATTGTAGAGACTGACACTGACTAATTATAGATTTTACAGTCATATGAAAAAAACTGACACAAGACTAGGGTAATAGATTTACTGTCATAGATTTACTGGACATGTGATTACTCTTAGAAAAAACTGACCACAGACTGGGTTATATAGATTTACTATTCATAGAGAAACTGACACAGACTGGACATTGACTTACTGTCACAAAATAGACATTATTCAGATTTTACTGTAGAGACTGGACACTGACTGACAAAATATGTCAATTCATATGACCACTTACTGAAGAAACTGACAGACTGGATGTATAGATTTACTGTTCATAGACTGAACACTGACTTGTGGACAAAATATGTCAATTCTTCACTTTACAATGTAGAGACTGTAGACACTGACTGGACAAAATATGTCAATTCTTCACTTACATGTAGAGACTGGACACTGACTGGGACAATAGATTATGTCACACTTAGACCATGTAGAACTGAACACAGACTGTCAAAATATAGTCAATTCTTTCACTGTACATGTAGAGACTGAACACTGACTGTGACAAAGAAATGTCAATTCATCTTCACTTACATGTAGAGACTGACACTGACTGTGACAAAATATGTCAATTCTTCACTTACATGTAGAGACTGGACACTGACTGTTGACAAAATATGTCAAATTCTTCACTTACATGTAGAGAGACTGAACACTGACTGTGACAAAATATGTCAATTTCTTCACTTACAATGTAGAGACTGAACACTGACTTACACAAATATGTCAATTCTTCACTTACATGTATAGACAGGACACTGACTGGACAAAATATGTCAATTCTTCACTTACATGTAGAGACTGGACACAGACTGGACAAAATATGTCAATTCTTCACTTACATGTAGAGACTGAACACACTGAAACAAAATATGACTTCACTCTTTCATGTAGAGACACTGAACACTGACCACAAAATATGTCAATTCTTTCACTTACATGTAGAGACTGGACACTGACTGTGACAAAATTATGTCAATTCTTCTACTTAATATGTAGAGACTGGACACTGACTGTGACAAAATATGTCAATTCTTCACTTACATGTTAGAGACTGAACACTGACTGACAAAAATATGTCAATTCTTCACACTACATGTAGAGACTGGACACTGACTTGTTGACAAAATATTGTCAATTCTTCACTTACAAGTGTAGAGACTGGACAGTCTGACTGTGACAAAATATGTCAATTCTTCACTTACATGTAGAGACTGGACACTGACTGTGACAAAATATGTCAATTCTTCACTTACATGTAGAGACTGAACACTGACTGACAAAATATGTCAATTCTTCACTTACATGTAGAGACTGAACACTGACTGTGACAAAATATGTCAATTCTTCACTTACATGTAGAGACTGAACACTGACTGACAAAATATGTCAATTCTTCACTTACATGTAGAGACTGGACACTGACTGACAAAATATGTCAATTCTTCACTTACATGTAGAGAGTGAATCAACTGACCGTGACAAAATATGTCAATTCTTCACTTACATGTAGAGACTGAACACTGACTGACAAAATATGTCAATTCTTCACTTACATGTAGAGACTGGACACTGACTGACAAAATATGTCAATTCTTCACTTACATGTAGAGACTGGACACTGACTGTGACAAAATATGTCAATTCTTCACTTACATGTAGAGACTGAACACCGACTGACAAAATATGTCAATTCTTCACTTACATGTAGAGAGACTGAACACTGACTAACAAAATATGTCAATTCTTCACTTACATGTAGAGACTGGACACTGACTGTGACAAAATATGTCAATTCTTCACTTACATGTAGAGACTGAACACTGACTGTGACAAAATATGTCAATTCTTCACTTACATGTAGAGACTGAACACTGACTGACAAAATATGTCAATTCTTCACTTACATGTAGAGACTGAACACTGACTGTGACAAAATATGTCAATTCTTCACTTACATGTAGAGACTGGACACTGACTGACAAAATAATGTCAATTCTTCACTTACATGTAAGAGACTGGACACTGACTGTGACAAAATATGTCAATTGCTTCACTTACATGTAGAGACTGAACACTGACTGTGACAAAATATGTCAATTCTTCACTTACAATGTAGAGACTGAACACTGACATGACAAAATATGTCAATTCTTCACTTACATGTAGAGACTGAACACTGACTGACAAAATATGTCAATTCTTCACTTACATGTAGAGACTGGACACTGACTGACAAAATATGTCAATTCTTCATTACAAGAGACTGGACACCTGACTGTGACAAAATATGTCAATTCTTCACTTACATGTAGAGACTGAACACTGACTGTGACAAAATATGTCAATTCTTCACTTACATGTAGAGACTGAACACTGACTGTGACAAAATATGTCAATTCTTCACTTACATGTAGAGACTGAACACTGACTGTGACAAAATATGTCAATTCTTCACTTACATGTAGAGACTGGACACTGACTGACAAAATATGTCAATTCTTCACTTACATGTAGAGACTGAACACTGACTGACAAAATATGTCAATTCTTCACTTACATGTAGAGACTGAACACTGACTGGCAAAATATGTCACTTCACTTACATGTAGAGATCTGGAACACTGACTGTGACAAAATATGTCAATTCTTCACTTACATGTAGAGACTGGAACACTGACTGTTGACAAAATATGTCAATTCTTCACTTACATGTAGAGACTGAACACTGACTGTGACAAAATATGTCAATTCTTCACTTACATGTAGAGACTGAACACTGACTGTGACAAAATATGTCAATTCTTCACTTACATGTAGAGACTGGACACTGACTGACAAAATATGTTAATTCTTCACTTACATGTAGAGACTGAACACTGACTGTGACAAAATATGTCAATTCTTCACTTACATGTAGAGACTGAACACTGACTGACAAAATATGTCAATTCTTCACTTACATGTAGAGACTGGACACTGACTGACAAAATATGTTAATTCTTCACTTACATGTAGAGACTGGACATGACTGTGACAACATATGTCAATTCTTCACTTACATGTAGAGACTGAACAAAGACTGACAAAATATGTCAATTCTTCAAGACTTACATGTAGAGACTGAACACTGACTGTGACAAAATATGTCAATTCTTCACTTAACATGTAGAGACAGAACCACTGACTGTAGACAAAATATGTCGAATTCTTCACTTACATGTAGAGACTGAACACTGACCTGACAAAATATGTCAATTCTTCACTTACATGTATAGACTGAACACTGACTATGACAAAATTTATGTCAATCCTTCACTTACATGTAGAGACTGAACACTGGACTGTGACAAAATATGTCAATTCTTCACTTACATGTAGAGACTGAACACTGACTGACAAAATATGTCAATGACCTTTCACTTTCCCTATTGAGAGGACTGAACACCGACTGTGACAAAATATGTCAATTTTTCACTTATGTGTAGAGACTGAACACTGACTGACAAAATATGTCAATTCTTCACTTACATGTAGAGACTGAACACTGACTGACAAAATATGTCAATTCTTCACTTACATGTAGAGACTGAACACTGACTGTGACAAAATATGTTAATTCTTCACTTATGTGTAGAGACTGAACACTGACTGACAAAATATGTCAATTCTTCACTTACATGTAGAGACTGAACACTGACTGACAAAATATGTCAATTCTTCACTTACATGTAGAGACTGGACACTGACTGTGACAAAATATGTCAATTCTTCACTTACATGTAGAGACTGAACACTGACTGACAAAATATGTCAATTCTTCACTTACATGTAGAGACTGGACACTGACTGACAAAATATGTTAATTCTTCACTTACATGTAGAGACTGAACACTGACTGTGACAAAATATGTCAATTCTTCACTTACATGTAGAGACTGAACACTGACTGACAAAATATGTCAATTCTTCACTTACATGTAGAGACTGGACACTGACTGACAAAATATGTTAATTCTTCACTTACATGTAGAGACTGGACACTGACTGACAAAATATGTTAATTCTTCACTTACGTGTAGAGACTGAACACTGACTGACAAAATATGTTAATTCTTCACTTACATGTAGAGACTGAACACTGACTGACAAAATATGTCAATTCTTCACTTACATGTAGAGACTGAACACTGACTGTGACAAAATATGTCAATTCTTCACTTACATGTAGAGACTGAACACTGACTGACAAAATTATCAAATTCTTCACTTACATGTAGAGACTGAACACTGACTATGACAAAATATGTCAATCCTTCACTTACCATGTAGAGACTGAACACCTGACTGTGACAAAAGTATGTTAATTCTTCTCACTTATGTGTAGAGACTGAACACTGACTGTGACAAAATATGTTAATTCTTCACTTACATGTAGAGACTGAACACCGACTGACAAAATATGTTAATTCTTCACTTATGTGTAGAGACTGAACACTGACTGACAAAATATGTTAATTCTTCACTTACATGTAGATTTTCAACTAACTTCAGAGTAGAGGCAGAGGCCTTAAAAACTGCATCAGAAAATTCTAATGACAGAGAAAGCTCAGAGAGACCAGTAGCTATCTTCTCAGATGCGCTGTCAGTGATTACAACATTGAAAAGTCAAAGTTAAAAGGCTGAAACTGGATGACCTAAGAGTAACACTTCACAGACTGATGTCAAAAGCAGTACAAAAGAGTTGTGATTACAGTGGATCCATTCTCACTGCAACATCCCTGGAAATGAAGAAGAGCTGGACAGATTGGCAAAGGAAGGGGGAAAAAGAATAAATCTTCCTCAACTTGACACAAATATAAAACCTATGAGGAGTCCAAAGAGTTTTATCAAGCGCAGGTAAGGCACAAGTGGGGAAGAAAGGAGCACATATTTCCAGGGGCCACACAAAAAAAAGGATGCATATTACCAGCTCAGCAGAAGAAAACAAGTGGTAATCTTCAGACTCCGAACGGGCCACAAGCAGATTGGGATACCATCTATTCAACAAACTAAAGAGAGGTACTACTGATGAGTGTGACTGTGACACCAATAAAATGACTGCTGAACATGTGCTTCAAAGATGACCAACATATGAGGAACAGAGAAAGCATATATGGCCATCATCAGTACCATTCCTGGAGAAAATCTACGGAGATATCAACAGCCTCAGGCTGACCACTGCTTTCTTTAAACTTATTCAAGTTGACATCTGAGGGTGAATGAAGAAGAAGAAGACTTACATGTAGAGACTGAACACTGACTGACAAAATGTGTTAATTCTTCACTTACATGTAGAGACTGAACACTGACTGTGACAAAATATGTTAATTCTTCACGTACGTGTAGAGACTGAACACTGACTGACAAAATGTGTTAATTCTTCACTTACATGTAGAGACTGAACACTGACTGTGACAAAATATGTTAATTCTTCACTTACCCTGCAAAATTTAGGCTGAACATCAGCAGGTAACAAAAAGCCAGTCTCCTGATGGATGTGGTCTCTCAATTCGGATAATGTGGGTCAAATTCCGACACAAACTCAATTCACACTGTTATATTCCATATGTTTTTAATTGGCTAGGTTATTTTTGAACATAAGCTGAGGATTAAAATACAATGATATGTTTTGAGGGCATCAGATTAATTTATCTGCCATCTTGTCAAATAAGGTAATCTATACTGGATCTCTAAAACTTTACTCTCTGCTTGAATGACAAACTCTGAAAAGATTATATTTTAACTACTTACTGTACAACAAGACAGGTTGAATATCCCTTATCCAAAATGTCTGTGGCGAAGAGGTTTTTCAATTTCATATTTGGGGTAACTAAAAATCTCTTGACAGCAAACAGGGAAAAAACATATTTGTAATGCTGCAAGGTCAGGAAGTGGATATTTCTGGTAATAATTTGGTGTTGTACTGGATGCTTTCTTAAAATGGTTATTCAAGCATTATGTGCCTTATCAACAATACTTTATGCATATAGTTATTAAAGCTATAAACTGGTAGGAGTTGTTGTTCTGTAAACTGCTCCAGGCCTAGACAGAGCCACCACTGCAGCTGCTCCCCGTGGAGGAAGCCAGCATCAGGCAGTCACATGCTCTTGCACAAGTGGTTTCTGTGGCATTTGTGTTACATGATGAGGTTGCTAGTCACATGTTTTTACTTTACTTAGTTATTCCTCTTCTACCCTGGGGTGTAGAGGTTTGCCAGAGTGAGTGCCATTATTATCCTATCAGCTGTCTTCTTCCTGGCCTGGTTCCATTCTAGTCCTCGGTCCTTCAAAGATTGTCTAATGTTGTCCTCCCAGCGGACTCTGGGTCGTCCTGGAGGGCTGGATCCCTGGCTCTTTGTTTCCCATGCTTGTCGTGGTAGCCGATCTTCTCCCATTCTGCAGACATGGCAACACCACGGTAATTGGGACTTTTCCACTCGGGTCTGCAGGGGCTGGGTTTTGGTCTGGTTGTGGAACATATCTCATCTTGTTACTTCTTCAACCACCTTCCTCAGATATCTCATTTCTGAGGTTTGGATCTGGCTTTTGTGGGTTGTAGTCATTGCCCATGACTCGCATCCATACGTCAAGACTGGGACATAGGTGGTGCGGTATACAGCCATCTTCGTTTTCTTACCAACCTCTCTCTTGCTGAGGAATCCTCGGTTTATGGCCTGAAAAAAGTCTCCCAGCTGCTGCTCTTCTCTATGACCGCTCCAAAGTGGTCGACCTGCTCCAGGACCTGGTCTCCCAGCATAATCTGATGCCTTTTTTCTTCTTGTGATACCACGCTTTCAAACTGCTGACCACCCTTCTCTTCTCTAGCTCTTCCTTCCAGACTAGCAGACTTCCAGTTGGATTGAAGATGTGCCTTTGATTAAGAAATCAGGGGCAACATTGTTGGCAAATGCCAGCTCTGAAATACAGATCTGTCTCATCTTCCAATTACCCCACTGAATACTTTTTGGTCCTTTCCTTACATGCTTTGATGACATCGTTTTATAAGCAGTATTGAAGAGCCAGTCCCCCATACACAAACTCATATTAGTCACCTTGTACTACATGCCCACTGTCTGTATTATTGTACTTTATGTGTCCATAAAAATTCCCAATGGTAAATAAATTATTTTTCAAGAGCTGCAACACTGCCTGTTAGCTGTCACCCCAGACTGATTAATTTGTTGCCAACTGTTTTTTTTTTCCTCCTTGATCTTATTCCCTTCCAGTCCATTTCTGTGTAATAAACAAAACTGTATTCTCAACAACAAGATACCTACTTTATATTCAACTGGCAGTTGGCTTGCTAATATCCCATATGGTCTTTTTGCCATGATCTACGACAGCAAGTAAAAAAGAAACAAAGTATTAACTTTCACATAATTATCATTTTATGAAGTATAAGCCACCAAAAATTCAACTTCTCTTTCACACATCACATTCCACACATACAACATTCTAATTAGAATGTTGTAACAGACGAGAGTAACCCTCTTCTGTTGTTAAAATGTTTTACGAAACAGTCACAGCTGTGAAATGATGACACAAGTCATGTATTAACTGATTTATTAATCTTTGAAATAGCTCATGGACAGATGGACTGAATTCTTATTATTCAAATGCTTATACAAGCATTATCAACTCACAGATAAGGAACTGTATTGAAAAAAACTGTTCCCTTATGGTCATTTAATGGCGATAATGGTTTCCAGTGAGTAACAAACAAATATCTTCGCTTGTCAGCTTATTAGCATAATTATACCACCAGACCACAAAGTGAATCTTTTATATTTGTGGACATGCGCCCTAAAATAACCAACCAACTGACCTTGTATCTAGGTTGAATGAATCGCATCTTGCCAACATGAGGCACAATTCCTAATTTTTAAAATATTATTACACAGCGACAATTTTTAGGAAAATCTGGCCATCATTAGTATAAACACTATGGGGACAAATTGACTTGGTCTAATAATGGGAACAAATGTGGACAACTGTTCATATTCTGGAAACAATGTAGAAAATGTCACTGGAGTTTTGTCATAATTGATCAACAGACCAACCAGGTTAGTTCTGTCAGAAAATCTATACAAGGAACTCTACTGTTGTTCAAGACAGATCTGGAACATTTTGGAATGATTTAAGAAACTCTACAATTTTTCAAAACAGTTCTGAAACAACATGGAACAGTTGAAGGAACTCTGTATTTCACAGTTTAGAAAAGCAGCCTGAAATTCATTTAAGGAAAACTACAAGTTGTTCAAAACAGTTCTGAGCCAACTTAGAATAGTTTAACACATTAAACTACTGAATTGTGGTGAAGTTAAATCCGACTTGGGAACAAGAGAAAGAGGACACCTTGGTGGACAGAGGAAGTCAAAAAGAAAATAAGAGAGAAGAAAATGGCATGGAAACAATACTTAGGAGCTAAAAACACAACAGGACAAATGGAAAAATATAGAGAATATGTGACACTCAGAACAGAAGCAAAGAACAAAGTGCTAGCAGCAAAATAGAAGTCCTGGGAAGAATTTGGAGAAAAGCTAGAAAAAGATGCGCAAGAAAACCAGAAATTGTTCTATAAGACCCTAAAGAACATGAGGAAAGGAAAACAATGCCCTCTCAAATTTATAAAGGACAAGCAAGGCAAATTGCTTACTGCCCCGAAGGAAGTAATGGAAAGAATATTTCTCAGAACTCCTGGATGGTGAGCATGGTGAAGCATCAGAAATGATAACCACTAGCACAGAAGAGAAAACCAATGATGGTGAAGATGACATAAAGATGGACGAACTGAGGGCAGCAATAGAGAAAATCAAGATGGGCAAAGCAGCAGGGCATGATGGTATAACACCAGAAATGGTTAAGTACATGGGAGCATCAGGCGACCTATTACTCTTAAAGGTCCTACAGGCAGCATGGTGCAAAACAATACCCATACCAAAGGATTAAGAGATTGCAATCATAACAACCATATTTTCAATAAGGGTGAAACAATTGACAATGTGGAAACCATAGAGTGCAATTAAACCTTCTCAGAGTCCCCGGGTAAAATCTACTCTAGAATCCTAGAGCAGAGACTCCCGATTCCTAGATGAGCTATAATTATGATGAGGTCCAGTGTGGATTTCGAGCAAACACCGATTAAATGTACCCTCAATGATTCGTAATCTTCAACACTCCAGACAGCTGAGTGAAAAGGCCCTTGAGTATAAGAGTGAGATCCATCTTTGTTTCATAGATCTGGAAAAGGCGTTTGACAGGGTACCCTGGTGCAAACATTGGGACTGTTTGGCAAGGAAGAATATTCCAGCACCTCTGAAAATTCATGCTAAATACAGAGCGTCTACAAAGGTCTTGCAGAAATTAATGACTCGAAGGACAGGCAAACCATTAAGTCAGAGAGTTCAAGACCACCACTGGTGTAGACAAGGTGATACCCTGTCACCTTATTTTTTCATACTCCTCACGGACCGATGTAATCAAAGGCTATGTATAGGAGAAGAACAAGAAAAAGTACTCAGTGGGGTCTGGGAAGATGAGTCAGGTATGTATTATCAGAGCTGGCATTTGCTGATGATAGTTGAACCTGATTGCTAAATGTCATTAATCAGAGGGACACATAACCAATCCAACCTGCAAGTCTGGAAGGAAGAGCTGTGAGACGAGAGGGATGGGGTCATAAGCTGCCCTCATAAAACAAAATCATGGTGATATCGTAAGAAGGATAAGAAGACATAAGGCCATTAAAAGCTGGGAGAGTACAGGTCCTAGAGCAGTTCGAACTCTTTAAAAACTCGGAGCTCAATGATAAACCAAAAAGGAGGCATCAAAGAAGTGTTGGTCACTTGGTAAAAGCAACGGCTTATGAAGAGACATTTTTTCCAGGCCAATAAATCAAGGATTCCTTCAGCAAGTGAAGAGGATTGGGTAAAAAACGACTTAGATAGCTTGTTTACTACTCCACCTATGTCCCATGTCTTGACATATGGCATGCGAGTCATGGGCTAAGGCAATGACTTCAACCCATTGGGAAAATTAAACCACGATCGCGTTTTAAACCTCAGTCAATGAGGGGGATCTGAGGAAGGTGGTTGACGTAACAAGAAGAGACATGGTCCGCAACCAGACGATACGTCAAGGCCTAAAATCCCACCCCCTGCAGACCCAAGTAGAACAGTCCCAACTAAGATGGTTTGGGCCATGTATGCAGAATGGGAGAAAGTTTGGCTACCCCACGACAAGCATGGGGAAAACAAAGAGGCCCGGGGATCCAGACCCCCCAGGACGAACCACCAGAGTCCGCTGGGATTCCCCAACATTTGAAGGGGAAACAACAAAGCAAGTAAGTAAACAACCGTATTGAAAAACACACAGTGGCCGAATTAAAAAATTTTTTTCCCAATTTTTCATCCTGTAGGTGTTTGAAAAAATCAAGCTGTTGAGTAAATAATTGCATTTACATCATTTTTAATGTATTACATGTTTAAAACTGTTTGATAAAGAATAGCTTTAAATGAATATAAGTAACCCACGCACTACTAAAAAGTAGGTAGCATTAGCCTAGATATAATAGATAAACGATTATAAAAATAGGTTGGTAGGTTAAGCCCCTAGATTGTAGGTTTTACAAGACCTGACCTGGGTGGTTCTGTCGGTAAGGAAATGCAATATTTTTACAGAATTATAATTGGTCTGCGCCCGCAATTACAGGTTTCAAATGATCACATTTCAACTCTAATTGCACACCGTTTTCAACATAAGGTTTGCCCTTCACAATTATTCATCAATTGTTGAAACAAGTTTCTAGCCCCAATTCAGCCAGTTAGACGAGATGTTGTACAACATTGTTTGTTGTTCCTATCACTAATTTGCCACGTTTGTACTCAACAGTTATTCAAACGATTTGGTAAACTAACCCAAAACGCTCGAAAAATATGAACATAATATCAATTTTTCACCAGTATTTTACAAAAAAACCCTAAACGCCATAAAAATTTGTTTTCCAGTGGGCAATTTAAAATCTCGAAAAACCCAGTTAACAAAAGGGCAAGAAATGTTTCAGTACATTTTTCATTGATTTATTATAAAATTATGACTGATCGCTGCTGAGTGACTAGTTAGCGGTCCAAATAGCATAGGATTTCAAATAAAGACACTAGTCCCACTGAGGCACCATTATGGTTAGTTTAAACCCCTTCTAATGGTTATGTTGTCCCATAGATTACACAGTAACCTATTCTTAAAAAATTACATTCCTTATTGACAGATAAACACCCTCTCTAGTAGACACCTATTCACAATAAAATTAGCCCTAATTCACTATGTCAGATCACTGATACATAATAACTTGGCTAATTCTAATGCACGATTCTCATGCACCAATACTAATCTTTCCCAAATAAATCCCCCCATCAGTATGACTATGGGTAAACATGCACAAATGTAATGTATATAATTTAAGTTCAACACAAAAGACTAAAAGCCCCTCAGGTTACTCATTTTAAGGATTTGATTGAAGCTTTTTTACGATAAATCGGTACAAGACGAACCCAAATCCACCCCAAAATCAAATCAAAAACCCAAAAAAAACAAACCAAACAAACCA
>JAMPIV010001784.1:0-115000 GCA_024509875.1 Oreohelix idahoensis | reverse complement strand
CCCCCCCCCCCCAACAAACACCCCCCCACCCCCCCCCCCCCCCCCCCCCCCCCCCACCCCCCCCCATTACCCCAACTTTATCAACCCAACCCCCCCCCCCCCCCCCCAAATTCCCAAAAAAAAACACCCCAAAAAAACCCAAATTTTTAAAACCCAATTACCCCCCCCAAAATTCCCCCCCCCCCCCCCCCCAACACCCCACCCCAAAAAACCCCAAAAAACCCCCCCCAATCCCCCCCAAAACACCCCCCCCCCCCCCAAAAACCCCCCCCCCCCATCCCACAAAAAAACATTAAAACCCCCCCAAACCCCCCCCCCCCCCCCCCCCCACCCAAAACCCCCCCCCCCCCCAATTAAAACCCAAAAAACCATTAACAAATTAAAACCCAAAAAAAAAACCTCCCCAAACCCAAAACCCAAAACCCCCAAAAAACCCCCCACCCCCCCCACCCCCCCAAAAAACCCCCCCCCCAAACCCCCCCCCCCCCCCAAAAAAACTCCCCCCCCCACCCCAAAAATAAAAAAAAAAAAACAAAAAAAACCCCAAAAAACCCCCCCACCACCCCCCCCCCACCCCCCCCAAAAATCCCCCCCAAAACCCCCCCCCCCCCCTAATTAAATCCCCCCAAAAAAATTCCCCCCCCCCACCCCCCCCCCCAAAACCACCCCCCCCCCCAAAAACCACCCCCCCCCCCCCCCCCCCCCCCCCCACCCCCCCCCCACTGGCCCCAAACCCCCCCATAAAAATCCCCCCAAAACAAAAAATTCAAACCCCAAAAACCCCCCCCACCCCCCCCCACCCAACCCCCCCCCCCCCCCCCCCCACCCCCCATCACCCCCCCAAACAACAACCCCCCCCCCCCCCCCCCCCGCCCCCCCCCCAAAAAAAAAAAAAAAAAACCCCAAAAAAAACCCCCCCCCCCCCCCCCCCCCCCCAAACCCCCCCCCCCCCCACCCCCAATGGCCCCCCCCCCCCCAAAAACCTACCCCCCCCCCCCCAAACCCCCCCCCCCACCCATTCCCCCCCCCCCCCCCCCCCCACCCCACCCCCCCCACCCCCCCCCCCCCCCCCCGCCCCCCCAAAACCCCCCCCCTACCCCCCCAATCCCCCCCCACCCCCCAAACCCCCCCAAAAATCCCCCCCAACAACCCCACCCAACCCCCCCACCCAAAACCCAACCCCCCCCCCCCCCCCCAATCCCCCCACCCCAAATAAACCCCCCCCCCCCCCCCCCCCCCCCCCCAAACAAAATTCCCAAAATTGAAAAAATACATTCCCCCCCCCAAATAAAAATAAAAAAACCAACCCCCCCCCCCCAAACATTAACCCCCCCCCAACCCCCCCCCCCCATAAACCCCCCCCAAACCTCCCCCCCCCCCCAAAAAAAAAAAACAACCCCCCCCAACCAACCCAAAACCCCAAAAAAAATTTCCCCCCCCCCAACCCCAAAAACCCCCCCCAATAAAAACCCCCAACCCCCCCCCCAAATATCCCCCCCCCCCCCCCAAAAACCCCCCACCCCCCCCCCACCCCCCCCCCCCCCCCCCCAAACCCCCCCCCCAAAACCCCCCCCCCAAAACCCCCCAAAACCCCCCCCCCCCCCCCCCCCCCCCCCCCCCCCCCCCCAAAACCCCCAAAAAACACCCCCCCAAAAACAAAAACCTCATACAAAACCCCCAAAAAAAAAAACCCCCAATTCCCCCCAACCCCCCCAAATTAACCCCCCCCAAATAAAAAAAACCCCCACCCCCCCCCCCCAAAAAAAAAACCAACAAAAAAAAAAAACCCCCCCCCCCCCCCCCCCCCCCCCCTAAAAAAAAAAAAAAAATTTCCCCCACCCCCCCCCCCCCCCCCCCCCCCAAACCCCAAAAAACACAAACCCCCCCCCCCCCCCCCCAACCCCCCCCCCCCCCCCCAAAAAAAAAAAAACTCCCCCCCCCCCCCCCACCCAAAAAAAAAAACCCAAAACCCAAAACCCCCTAAACCCCCACCCAAAACCAAAAACCCCCCACCCAAAAAAAAAAACCCCCCAACAAAACCCCCCCCAAACCCAAAAAAACAAAACCCCCCCTCTAAAAAAAACCCCCCCCCCCATCCACCCCCCCCCCCCCCCCCCCCCCCCCCCCCCCAAACCAAACCAACCCCCCTAAAACCCCTCCCCCCCCCCCCCCAAAAAAAAAAAACAAACAAAACAAAAACAACAAAAAAACCCACACCACACACCCCCCCAACCCCCCCCCCCACCCCCCCCCCCACCCAACCCAAAACCCCCCAAAAAAAACCCCCCCCCAAAAACCCCCCCCCCCCCAACCCCCCCCCCCCCCCCAAAACCCCCCCCCCAAAAAACCCCCACCAACCCAAAAAAAACCACCCCCAAAAAAAAAACCCCCCCACAAAAAAAAAAACCCCCCAAAAAAAAATTTAACAACAAACCCAAACAACCCACACAAAAACAAAAACAAACAAAAACCCACCCCAACAAAACCCCCAACCCCCCCCAAAAAAAAACCCCCCCCAACAAACCCAAAAACCCAAAAAAAAAAAAACAAACCAAACACAAACAAAACCCCCCCCCCCCAAACCCCCCCCCCCCCCAAAAAAAAACAAAAAAAACCCCCCCAAACCCCCAAAACCCCAAAAACCCCCAAAACCCCCCAAAAACCCCCCAACACCCCCCAAAAAACCCCCCCCCCCCAAAAACTGGTACCCCCCCAAAAACAAAAAAACCCCCCCCCAAAAACCCCCCAAAACCCTGGTACAAAAAAATTAAACCAACACCCCCCCCCCACACCACATTTAACCAAAACCCACGCTGGTAAAACCAAAAAAAAAAACAAAAAACCACCCCCCCCACCCCCAACCCACCCCTGGTACCACAAAAAAAACCCAAACTACCAAAAAAAACCCACCAAAAAAAACCAACACAAAAAAAACCAAAATTAAACCCCAAAACAAAAAAAAAACCCCCCAAAAAAAACCAAAAAAAAAAACACAAACCCAAAAAAAAAAAAACCCAACCCCCCCCACATTATTTAAAAACCCACCACCCCCCCCCACCCCCCCCCCCCCAAACCCCCACAAATAACCCACCCCCCCCCCCACAAAAAATTTAACCCCCCCCCCCCCCCCCCACACCCCCCCCCCCCCACCCCCCTGGTACACACATTATTTACCAACACCCCAACCCCAACCCCCCCCACCATTTAACCCCCCCCCACCAAACCAACACTAACCCCCCCACACATTAAAAAACCAACACCCCTCCCCACACCCCCCCCCCCCAACACCCCCACCCCCACACATTATTTAACCACACACCCCCCCACCAAACCCAAACCCCAACCCCCACCCCCCCCCCCCCCCCCACCCACCCCCAACACTACATTTTAAAACCCAACACCCCACACATTATTTAACAACAAAAAAAAACACACATTAAACCAACACTACGCTGGTACACACATTATTTAACCAACACTACGCTGGTACACACATTATTTAACCAAAACTACGCTGGTTAAAACACACCTTATTTAACCAACCACTACGCTGGTACAAACATTATTTAACCAACACTACGCTGGTACACACATTATTTAACCAACACTACGCTGGTACACACATTATTTAACCAACACTACGCTGGTAAACACATTATTTAACCAAACTACGCTAACCAAACACTACGCTGGTACACACATTATTTAACCAACACTACCCTGGTACACACATTATTTAACCAACACTACGCTGGTACACACATTATTTAACCAACACTACGCTGGTACACACATTATTTAACCAACACTACGCTGGTACACACATTATTTAACCAACACTACGCTGGTACACACATTATTTAACCAACACTACGCTGGTACACACATTATTTAACCAACACTACGCTGGTACACACATTATTTAACCAACACTACGCTGGTACACACATTATTTAACCAACACTACACTGGTACACACGCTGAAAGTGACATAAGACAAAGAGTTAAAGGTAGTCCCATAGCATATACTGATATAGGGAAATGAAATGTTAGAGACTTCACTATACTAGGTCCAGCATCGAGAGGTCAGGTGACTAGTTCCTTTCCTCACAAGCTTTTCCTTACTTAACTCAAGAACAAAGTCATGTACCCATTTACAGTTGGTGTCGATACCGTGAATCAAACTCAGCACATCAGCCATGAGAGACCAGCACTCTAACCATTCTGTCAATCAGGCGCTCAAGAAAAAGAAAAAGACCAGAATATCAAAATACATGAAAGAATACGCTTGAGAAAGCATTCATTAGACCAAAAGGAACCAGAAAACTAATGAGTAGATCACAGAAATAAATGGTAACACTGATCACCATTGGATAAGCACCAGAATGGACAATATTGGTTTGGATACACTTCTAGAGCGTGTCCACTTAACTAGCCTTGTGGGCATCAGACATCAAGTGTGAAGATAGGTGTTCAGAAAGAAAGATTAACAGAAAGGTGAATATACTAAAGCATTGATGAAACCCGCATTCACATCAACACTAAGGTGACCAGACGTCCCGGTTTTTCCGGGACAGTCCCTGTTTTCGACCATTTTTGATAATTTGTCCCGACTTTTTTTCGATGCAATCCGGGACGCCAATATGTCCTGGTTTTGGATGAATTTGCCAATTTGGCATAAATCTCACAGATTAAAAAAAAATTATTATTCCGTGGCTGACTTGTCGGCGTCTGTGGCCTAATGGATGTGAACGTAGTTTCATAGTCCAGATATGCCAGGTTCGAAACCTGCTGCGGGCGGTTTGGTGGCAGATCGCTTTGTGTGGATTTTTAACAATGGTATAAGCGCCGTACCGTTCAGAAAGCAATGGCAAACTACTGAATGAAAAAATTGCCTAGAAAAATCACAAACAGCCAATAAAAGCTGGGGTTGATTGCCACGTCCTGTAAAGGATAAGCAACTAACTGACTTGAGGAAATTTTTAATTATTAGTGAACTGGCGCCGAAACAGCACAAGAGGTTGTCAGGACCTCTAATTAGTTTTGTAGTTCCAATGTGACATTCGCAGTTATTTGAAATTTTAGGTAGTGGTAAAGTACCAAGATTTTGCGTACGGTATACGTTTATTTAATTTAAACGGTGAACTATTTGTGCATATTTTGTTATTGTTGTAAGAAAATGGTACCAAAGCGTAAATGCAGTTTCAATGAAGATTTACAAAAGGAATATCCGTTTATTAAAAAGAGTACATCAAACTTCAATGTACGATGCAATATATGTGTCTCCGGGTTTTCGATAAGCCATAGTGGACGTGGTGATATTAAGAACCACATAAGCAGTGAGAAACATAAGAGAGCCGTCGTTACAGCTGCATCAAGCTCATCGTTAACCACTTTCTTCAGAGCTGATAAAATTGGTGACCAAGAAGAGCAATTAGCTGCTATAGAAGGCGCCTTTGCATACCATACAGTGCTACACAATCATACTTTCAGGTCTATGGATTGCACATCAAAATTACTTCAGGTTACTTTAAAGCCAAAATTTGCATGTGCACGTACGAAAACAGAAGCCATTATTCGAAATGTCTTGGCACCCCATATTCTAAATGAGTTAAGGTGTGACCTAGAAAAGTCTACATTTATTTCTGTACTGACAGATGCATCCAACCACAAAGAATTCAAGATTTTTCCTTTGCTTGTCAGATACTTTGATCACAGTAATGGAGTGAAAATTAAAATATTAGAGTTAAAGTCATTGCCAGGTGAAACATCTGATATTGTAAGTAGTTTTCTTAATGATTGCATAACTGAAAATGGTTTAGACAGGAAAGTAGTTGGATTATGCGCAGACAACACAAATTCCAATTTTGGAGGTGCTGAAAGGAAAGGACAGAACAATGTTTTCAAAAAACTGCAAGAAAACCTTGGACATGGTCTTACAGGAGTTGGGTGTGCAGGTCATATTTTCCACAACACTGTTCGAACAGCTGCAGATGTACTGCCTGTTGATGTCGAGCTGATTATTGCTAAAATTTATCTACTCTTCAAATCATACACAGTACGAGTTGAAAGACTCAAGGAGTTTTGCCAGTTTGTGGAAACAGACTTCCAGATGATCTTAGGTTATGCTCAGACTAGGTGGCCTGCTCTGCTGCCTGCTGTTGAAAGGGTTCTTCAGATGTTCCTGCCTCTAAAATCATATTTTCAATCTCAAGGCAGATGCCCAGTTTTTATACAGACATTCTTTGAAAATCCTCTATCTGAGGCATGGCTTGTTTTTGTTCACAGTCAGGCCTCTCCATTCCATGAAGCAGTGCAAAAAATAGAGGGACAGACGGTCCGTCCCTGTGTTTGAAATTGACAGCATCAACAGGTTGAAAACTATTTTGAAGTCCAAACTGGAAGAATGTTTCTTGCCATCAATAGTTAAGCTAATCCTTGAAAAGCTGGAAATGGAAGGACTTCCAAAGGAGGATGTGAAAAAGTTTCATGCTAGCGTTTCTTCTTCGTTCTATGAAACAGCTTTCAATTATTTGAATAAATGGGCTGCAAAAATTTTCAAGGCCTAGAATCCTACAGCTGGGTAACGCTAAACAGAATACCAATTTGGGCAGATATTGAGATATCATCATCACTAGTGATTCAAACATTACCTTCAGCCCACTTTACAGAAACTGAAATTTATGACGAATATGTCTATATGAAGCAGTTTGTTACTTCTCAGAAAATTAGTGAGTGGAGTGCCAAAACAACATTGCCACCACATCGTTGGATTGAAATCTTTTCCCACTTCAAAAACAATAATGTGACATTTTCAAATATTTTGAAGTTGGCAGAGTTTTTTTTCTGTCTACCTCGAACAAATGCTGCCACAGAAAGAGTGTTTTCTTTGATGAACAGCTTATGGGCAAGTGATAAAACACATCTAGGTGTTGAAACTTTGAAAGCTATGTTGACAACCAAAGTGAACTGTGAGGAAACATGTGTCGAGTTTTTTAAGATGCTGCTTGCAAAGAAGGACCTATTGATAAAAATCCACTCATCTGAAAAGTACAGTAACTCAGCTTCACCTTAAGTAAGGATTATTGTTTTTCTCTCTTATTAGTTTAAGTAGTTAAACTTATACAGTAAAATGTATGTTATTCAATGTTATTCAAATGTATATATAAAATGTATATTATTTTTTAAGAACAACAGGCAGCCGTAAGAATAGAGGGGGAAACATCAGAATGGTTTGAAGTACAGAAAGGAGTAAGACAAGGCTGTACCCTTTCCCCTTACCTGTTTAACATTTATGCCGAGAATATCATGAGAAATGTAAGAGATGACCAAGAACACACAGAGTTTGACTCATTTAACATCGGCGGGTACCAGATCTCGGAAATCAGATATGCTGACGACACAGTCCTCCTATCGACCAACCCAGAAGGACTTGAACAATTACTTCTGTCCACCAAAAAACACAGCGAGGCCCAGAATCTATACCTAAACATCAAGAAGACTAAAGTATTGACAACAGACAAAGTAAAGACCAAACCAGAAATTGAAATTGATAACGAAGAACTGGAAAGTGTTAATGAATTCGAATACTTAGGATCAATCATCAACAGCTCTGGCGACTGTGCAGTAGAAATTAAAAGAAGACTTGCAATTGCTTCACATAAACTAATACAGATGAAAAACCTATGGCAAGGCACAAGCAAAGAAACAAAGTTACAACTGATCAGAGCATGTATATTCCCAGTGGCAACATACGGCTGCGAGACTTGGACACTCAATAAAACAGTTGCAAAAAAGATTACATCATTTGAAATGAAATGCTACAGAAGGATGTTGAGAATACCCTGGACAGGAAAAAAGACCAACAGAGAAGTACTGCACTCACTAAACGTACAGGAACATTGGCTCCTAAATACCATCGCAATAAGGAAGCTGAAATTTTTCGGTCATATAAAAAAGACATAATAGCCTGGAAAAAAACAGTGATGGAAGGCATGGTCCCTGGAAAAAGGGGAAGGGGTCGACCTAGACGACGGTGGACCCAGGACATCACAGAGAGTCTGAACTTGTCTTTGGCTGATGCAGGTCAACTTGCCCAGAATCGTGATGCGTTCAGAGCAGCTGTAATGGAGACAACGTTCTGGAAAGAATACGTCACATGATGATGATATTATTTTTAATTGACATCAACTTGATTTTTCCGGGACATGTCCCGACTTTTGACCTTTTCTTTACCCTTTTGTCCCGATTTTTTGCATTGAAATAGGTCAAATCTACTATTTTGTCCCGGATTAGGGTTTTGAAAATATGGTCACCTTAATCAACACATTCAAGACAAAACCGATAGACTGAATAAGTATGGCCAGCAGGTTGGCCTGAACATCAATTTGAAGAAGACAGAGGTCATGACACTAAATGTGGGCAATCCTGAGCCAATAACAGTAAGGAACCAGAAGTTAGAACAGACAGACACATTTACTTACCTAGGAAGCATAGTAACACCTGACGGCGGAACGAGCAAGGACATTAACAACAGAATGAATAAAGCGAGAACAGTCTTTGCTGTTCTCAACAACATTTGGAAGTCTTCCCAGTACAGCACAAACACCAAATTAAGACTGTACGAGAGCTGTGTACTTTCTGTGCTTCTCTATGGTGCAGAATGTTGGAGAATAACAGAGAAGGAAATGTCAAAACTGTTCTCCTTCCACACAATCTGCCTAAGGAAAATTCTCCGAATCTTTTGGCCAAACACCATCAGCAACCAAGAACTACTTATTCGTAGTAACCAGGAGGACATGCACACCATCATAGCTGGCAGACGCTGGAGTTGGGTTGGCCATGTCCTCAGAAGGGACCCTGATACCATCACAAGAACAGCTATGCTATGGACCCCCAAGGGAAAGTGAAAGAGAGGCCGACCAAAAACAACTTGGCGGAGAACTGTGGAAGCTGAGATGCAAAGAATGAACCACAGTTGGGACACTGTACGAAGGATGGCCGCCGACCGAGCAAAGTGGAATCAATTTGTTGCTGCCCTACAAGACGCCACCAGGCGTGATGGCCGCTGACTGCTTTGACGGTTGGTGGTTATGGATCAAAGAAGAAGAAGAAGATTGATGAAACCAGTAGACAGCATTATAATAATTCTTGGACTCAGGGTAAGAGTGGGACTGACAAGACAAACAAAGAAGAGAACTAGAGACAGAAATGTGAACAAGAAGATGAAATCAAAAGACCTTGAGCTGATGGCACAGGACAGAAGGACATGGCACAGGACAGGAGGACATGGCACAGGACAGGAAGACATGGCACAGGACAGGAGGACATGGCACAGGACAGGAGGACATGGCGTACATTTGTTGAAGGCCTATGTTCCTTAGGGAGCTGAAGGGTAATGAATGCTGATGAAAATATTGAAACATTGAAGAAATCAGTTGACAGAATTACAAGACAGTCCTGGTTCTGAAACCTACAGAGTAACAGAAACAGGGGAAGACCTTAAAACACTTGGAGAAGAGAACTAAAGACATGTAAAAAGGAAAAACACATGAAAAGACATTGAGCAGATGGCACAGGACTAGAAGGCTTGGCGTTAATAAGCTGAAGGCCTACACTATCCAATCAGATGAAGGGTAATGATGAATGAATATACAGTGCAGTCGGATAAGTAAAAGTCGCTGGGACCATCTCAAGTACTTTTACTTATAGGAAATTCTGCTTATCCCCACTTGCTCAAAGATGGACATTTATGTCAGAACACGGGGTCAAGCATGAAGCTATTATTTTAACCACTCCGAAACAGGTATTTTGATTTAAAATTTTTAATTTCTGCATCTTTTAAAGCTGTCAAAAGCTATTTAATGAAACCTAAAATGTAGTGTCACGTTAAAAGCTAGTAGCAAAGTGTTCGCTCAGTCGGCCTAACAATAATGTGATTACTAGTTTCATGAATGTTAGCATTGTAACCTACTGACGAAAGCTCGGATGTTTATTGACCTGTTATTGCCTGTTCATCAAAAAATTATGTACAGCCACGTAGTACTGTAATTTGAGCGAGGAAGGCAGAACTTCTACTTATGCAAGTCCAAATTTGAGTTGAGATAGAAAAATTATTTTGACATATCCAAAAATTCTAGTTATCAGAATTTGACTTCACTGGAGTTTTTTTTAAAACAAAGCCAAAGAAAAAATTTGGCTGGGACCTTCAGAAATGCTTCTACTTAAGTTTAATTTGATTTAAGCAAGTTCCGCTTCAGTGAACTGCACTGTATTCAAGACATACAATATTTAACTCTTTGACTCCATAATTATTTTCCACCCTGTGCCATAATTATTTTTTGAAGAATTCTAAACGGTGAACTGTACAGTCTTTTAGTGTCAATTTTATGTTAATCCTTTTTTGTGAACATGTACTTATTATATACCAAACTGTAGGGAAATGGATAGAGAATTGTAATATATAGCGTCTTTGGTAGTATTAACACAAATGTGTTCGTTATACTTAAAACATTTTGCATGTAAAACTGAAAAACACTAAAAAGTTAACTGTAGAATACGATCTTACCAAAGACAAATTACTGTTGTAGACAATAAAACTTTCTTTTTAGTCTTCAAACATCAAGTTAATCCATATACAAAGTAAAAAAAAAAACATTGCTTATTAGTACATTTAGTGTTATTCACACCAGTTTTTACTGTGGTCCCTTGTAAGAAAAAAATAAATTATGCAATCGTTCGTGCATTACGTAATTTTCAAACAAATAAAGAAGAATAACGTCATATAAAAACTTGTTTAATGTTTTAATAGTATCCCTAGCTTCATCTTCTACCTAGGACTAGTGATTAGATGTTACGGTAGGTCTAGTTTTGTTGCTTTTTGATCGGCCAGAATATGACTATGCCCACTCATCAACTAAATCTAATGTGTCTAGCTTTTCTGCATCGATTACGCATTTTGACCAGAAACTGTGACTACCAAATAATCATCATCAATGTCAGCAATGTTTCAAAGTAGTTTGACACAATTATTTGCTTAGGAGACTTGGAAAATGTAAATATAAAGTGTGACATATTTCTCTAGCAATAACAACGAAAAACGCATACATGAGAATCGTCACACAAATTGTGATAACAACATCAAAACATGCACATGTGCTGCTTAACTACAATCAAATTAGTTGTTTAAATAGTAGCGGAAGTCATTCTACGAGTTTTAAAATATGAATGGCATTAAACGGACAATTTTTGAGTTTATTCGTGATAAACTAAAAACAACGCTCTGAGCATTGCGCTGGCACGGTGCGTTGAATTTTGCAACGCTCAGAGCATTGGTCTGGAGTCAAAGAGTTAAGTAAATCAGTGCTGACATGGAAACCAGTGATTAATTGTCCATGTCACACCTTATAGATCATTGAACTACCACTGTATTCAAGACATACGATAGTTAAGTAAATCAGTGCTGACATAGAAACCAGTGATTAATTGTCCATGTCACACCTTATAAATCATTGAACTACCACTGTATTCAAGACATATGATAGTTAAGTAAATCAGTGCTGACATAGAAACCAGTGATTAATTGTCCATGTCACACCTTATAGATCATGGAACTACCACTGTATTCAAGACATACAATAGTTAAGCAAATCAGTGCTGACATAGAAACCAGTGATTAATTGTCCATGTCACACCTTATAGATCATGGAACTACCACTGTATTCAAGACATACAATACTTAAGCAAATCAGTGCTGACATAGAAACCAGTGATTAATTGTCCATGTCAAACCTTATAGATCATGGAACTACCACTGTATTCAAGACATACAATATTTAAGTAAATCAGTGCTGACATGGAAACCAGTGATTAATTGTCCATGTCACACCTTATAGATCATGGAACTACCACTGTATTCTAGACATACAATAGTTAAGCAAATCAGTGCTGACATGGAAACCAGTGATTAATTGTACATGTCACACCTTATAGATCATGGAACTACCACTGTATTCAAGACATAGAATACTTAAGCAAATCAGTGCTGACATAGAAACCAGTGATTAATTGTCCATGTCACACCTTATAGATCATGGAACTACCACTGTATTCAAGACATACAATAGTTAAGCAAATCAGTGCTGACATAGAAACCAGTGATTAATTGTCCATGTCACACCTTATAGATCATGGAACTACCACTGTATTCAAGACATACAATAGTTAAGCAAATCAGTGCTGACATAGAAACCAGTGATTAATTGTCCATGTCACACCTTATAGATCATGGAACTACCACTGTATTCAAGACATACAATAGTTAAAAATCAGTTCTGACATAGAAACCAGTTATTAATTGTCCATGTCACACCTTATAGATCATGGAACTACCACTGTATTCAAGACATACAATAGTTAAGCAAATCAGTGCTGACATAGAAACCAGTGATTAATTGTCCATGTCACACCTTATAGATCATGGAACTACCACTGTATTCAAGACATACAATAGTTAAGCAAATCAGTGCTGACATAGAAACCAGTAATTAATTGTCCATGTCACACCTAATAGATCATGGAACTACCACTGTATTCAAGACATACAATAGTTTTTTTTTTTTTTTTTTTTTTTTTTTTTTTTTTTTTTTTTTTTTTTTTTTTTTTCAGTGCTGACATAGAAACCAGTGATTAATTTTCCATGTCACACCTTATAGATCATGGAACTACCACTGTATTCAAGACATACAATATTTAGGCAAATCAGTGCTGACATAGAAACCAGTGATTAATTTTCCATGTCACACCTTATAGATCATGGAACTACCACTGTATTCAAGACATACAATATTTAGGTAAATCAGTGCTGACATAGAAACCAGTGATCAATTGTCCATGTCATACCTTACAGATTATGGAACTACCACTGTATTCAAGACATACAATATTTAGGTAAATCAGTGCTGACATAGAAACCAGTAATTAATTGTCCATGTCACACCTTATAGATCATGGAACTACCACTGTATTCAAGACATACAATATTTATGTAAATCAGTGCTGACATAGAAACCAGTAATTAATTGTCCATGTCACACCTTATAGATCATGGAACTACCACTGTATTCAAGACATACAATATTTAGGTAAATCAGTGCTGACATAGAAACCAGTAATTAATTGTCCATGTCACACCTTATAGATCATGGAACTACCACTGTATTCAAGACATACAATAGTTAAGTAAATCAGTGCTGACATGGAAACCAGTAATTAATTGTCCATGTCACACCTTATAGATCATGGAACTACCACTGTATTCAAGACATACAAGAGTTAAGTAAATCAGTGCTGACATAGAAACCAGTAATTAATTGTCCATGTCACACCTTATAGATCATGGAACTACCACTATATTCAAGACATACAATAGTTAAGTAAACCAGTGCTGACATAGAAACCAGTGATTAATTGTCCATGTCACACCTTGTAGATCATGGAACTACCACTGTATTCAAGACATACAATAGTTAAGCAAATCAGTGCTGACATAGAAACCAGTAATTAATTGTCCATGTCACACCTTATAGATCATGGAACTACCACTGTATTCAAGACATACAATATTTAAGTAAATCAGTGCTGACATAGAAACCAGTAATTAATTGTCCATGTCACACCTTATAGATCATGGAACTACCACTGTATTCAAGACATACAATAGTTAAGTAAATCAGTGCTGACACAGAAACCAGTAATTAATTGTCCATGTAACACCTTATAGATCATGGAACTACCACTGTATTCAAGACATACAATAGTTAAGTAAATCAGTGCTGACATAGAAACCAGTGATTAATTGTTCATGTCACACCTTATAGATCATGGAACTACCACTGTATTGAAGACATACAATAGTTAAGTAAATCAGTGCTGACATAGAAACCAGTGATTAATAGTCCATGTCACACCTTATAGATCATGGAACTACCACTGTATTCAAGACATACAATATTTAAGTAAATCAGTGCTGACAAATTAACCAGTGATTAATTGTCCATGTCACACCTTATAGATCATAGAACTACCACTGTATTCAAGACATACAATAGTTAAGTAAATCAGTGCTGACATAGAAACCAGTAATTAATTGTCCATGTCACACCTTATAGATCATGGAACTACCACTGTATTCAAGACATACAATAGTTAAGTAAATCAGTGCTGACAAATTAACCAGTGATTAATTGTCCATGTCACACCTTATAGATCATGGAACTACCCCTGTATTCAAGACATACAATATTTAGGTAAATCAGTGCTGACATAGAAACCAGTGATTAATTGTCCATGTCACACCTTATAGATCATAGAACTACCACTGTATTCAAGACATACAATATTTAAGTAAATCAGTGCTGACATAGAAACCAGTGATTAATTGTCCATGTCACACCTTATAGATCATAGAACTACCACTGTATTCAAGACATACAATATTTAAGTAAATCAGTGCTAACATAGAAAGCAGTGATTAATTGTCCATGTCACACCTTATAGATCATAGAACTACCACTGTATTCAAGAGATACAATATTTAAGTAAATCAATGCTGACATAGAAACCAGTGATTAATTGTCCATGTCACACCTTATAGATCATAGAACTACCACTGTATTCAAGACATACAATAGTTAAGCTAATCAGTGCTGACATAGAAACCAGTGATTAATTGTCCATGTCACACCTTATAGATCATAGAACTACCACTGTATTCAAGACATACAATAGTTAAGCTAATCAGTGCTGACATAGAAACCAGTGATTAATTGTCCATGTCACACCTTATAGATCATAGAACTACCACTGTATTCAAGACATACAATATTTAGGTAAATCAGTGCTGACATAGAAACCAGTGATTAATTGTCCATGTCACACCTTATAGATCATAGAACTACCACTGTATTCAAGACATACAATATTTAGGTAAATCAGTGCTGACATGGAAACCAGTAATTAATTGTCCATGTCACACCTTATAGATCATAGAACTACCACTGTATTCAAGACATACAATAGTTAAGTAAATCAGTGCTGACATGGAAACCAGTAATTAATTGTCCATGTCACACCTTATAGATCATAGAACTACCACTGTATTCAAGACATACAATATTTAGGTAAATCAGTGCTGACATAGAAACCAGTGATTAATTGTCCATGTCAAACCTTATAGATCATAGAACTACCACTGTATTCAAGACATACAATATTTAGGTAAATCAGTGCTGACATGGAAACCAGTAATTAATTGTCCATGTCACACCTTATAGATCATAGAACTACCACTGTATTCAAGACATACAATAGTTAAGTAAATCAGTGCTGACATAGAAACCAGTAATTAATTGTCCATGTCACACCTTATAGATCATAGAACTACCACTGTATTCAAGACATACAATATTTAGGTAAATCAGTGCTGACATAGAAACCAGTGATTAATTGTCCATGTCACACCTTATAGATCATGGAACTACCACTGTATTCAAGACATACAATATTTAAGCAAATCAGTGCTGACATAGAACTACCACTGTATTCAAGACATACAATAGTTAAGTAAATCAGTGCTGACATAGAACTACCACTTGTAGCTGGTCCCCCCTTACAGGAAGACTGGAGCAAGTATGTGTGTGCTCCTGTAGCAGTGGTTTCTATGGCAACATGTGTTACATGATGAGGTTACCAGCTGCCAGCACAACCTTGTATTAGTGGCCATGTATGACATGCTTGAGGGTGCAGTATCCTATTCTTTCTCCGTCTCTTTAAAGACCCTCAGGAATTACCCACAACAAAAATGTGAAAAAAAAAAAAAATTAAACAGAACACTTATAATAATTTTCTAACATACCATGAGATTTGACCTGCATTGCCTCTTTTGACACTGGCTGAGCTGGTTGAGCATCTGCTTCTGGTCTGTTGTCTTGGTTACTGTACTGTCTCCGAAGATGTTGACATTCTTCCTTAGCCAAAGCAAACTCAACTGACATAACCCGAGTTTCTCCAATGGACAACTGCTTCAAGGTCACAATGTCTGCTAAACTAGCAAATAAGTCATACAAGCTAGAAAACCCCATGCTGCAGTGGTCAAGACTAACACCGTAATGTTTGTGAAATATGGTTGAAATATGTGTCAGCGGAAGACCATCAGGATGCTTTCTTACAAGGTCGTGAATTTGGACACGGACATATGCAGGCACTGATGGCATATTTCTATGCTTGGCTTGCCGCTGTGGAGACTTAAGTTGATGCTGAAGCAAAGGAGGTATGTGGTCTTGGTTCTGTAATGGCCTGCTTCCACTTCTCGGGGGGATGACATATCTATCACGGCTCTTCCTCCTGCTTCTTTGCTTTAAGCTTTCTCCCACCCTCGATGAGAACAATGAAGGTATAGGTGGCATTAAGACACCCCATCTCTTTTTATAATCCAATTTTTGTTTTGAGACAAGCTTTTCGATGTTTTGTGTTGTGGCATCAGCCACCGCCTTAAGCACAAGCGTACCATTGTTTCTGGTGACCTGCAGATGACAAATCAATGAGCCATAAATCAAGGCAGGAACAATATTTTCAAAATATACTTGATCACTAATCAAGATAGTCTGTTCTGTGATATTTAACAAAAAAATCCTTAAAATTACAACTGTCACGCTGTACTTCTACGATTAGATAAGGAAACTTAATAAAATCTTATTAACGTGAAAGATTAAGATCTGTTAGGATGATAGTGGTTGACAACATAAAAGACAGTATGCCTTTAAAGATAGCAGAGTAGAGATACAGCGTTATCATGTTCCAAAAAGGAGAAAAGAAGCCACTATCACCACGATTTTTAAAAAATATTTCAAAAGAGATTTAGGACATGGAGACTGTTTTCAAACTGGTCCAGCTGTTTTTATCTTTTTAACTCCTCCAAAAGCATCCGACTGGCTAAGCAATTAGTGCATTTTCCTCTCACAGCACAGTTACCATGTTTTGGGAGTATCACGCTCCAGACTACTCAGCTATAAATTTGTTTAAGATGTTTACTACTTTCTTTTGTGTGGCACACACGTTTCAACCATTTACCATATACATGGAACTGTTGGTTATATCAGGATGTTTTTTTTTTCATTTAGTGTGCTATTTTCTTGATTGTGTTTATTATACATTCTGTACTGTTTTATTCCTCATGATGGGGTTTTTTACTTTTTGGTTCATAGTTCAGTTTGTTGTATTGCTCAGCATATTTGTATCTAGACTGGCATAAATTTAATATTGGTTTGAGGTTTATTTATGTACTTTTTCTTCTGTGTTGTGTTAATCCTTTTTGATGAGGTTGCTTTGTTACTACTGTTGGCGTTGTAAGATAATAAGGAGTTTACTGTCAGAGTATATTTTTTTGTTTCATTCATCCTGTCATCTTTTAAAATTGTTGCTTTTGTTTTTTGAAATGTATTGTTTTACTAATTTTTGTACTGCTTATGGGGACTTGGGGCCTTTAAATTGTCTATATTTAGCTCTATTTTACAGTTTGGTGCAGTAATCTTTTAAATTGTGTCTGTGTATGGTCATATTTCTTGTATTCCAGCAAGTAGTGTTTAATAGTATCAGGTTGATAACATTTTTCACAGATGGGTTCCTGTATTCTCGAGTAGCCTGTGCCCAATCTGAGCCAGAGTTGTTTTTTATTACTGGTATTTTTAGTTCGTCTAGATGTGAACCAACAAAGAATGAGAAGTCAGTGATCGACTATGCCATTGTTAGGAGGAGCTCATTCAAATATGTCCGTGATGCTAGAGTCTGGAGGGGGGCCAGAGACTGGAAGTTATCACTACCTGCTTACAATCAAAAGAACAACTAAAAAGAGTTGCTCAGCCTAGGAACTGCCCAACATCATGCTAGAAACTAAGTAAATGAACGGGAGAAATGAGCATTAAGACCTACAAGCTGAGAGAGCCAGAAATTAAGACCAGATATCAGGGGCTTATTGCTGCAGCGTTGAGCAAAACAGAAGAACAACCTGATAACTTGGAAACCCTCTGGATTAAATTCAAGGACATCATAAAGACAGCTGCTGCAGAAGCATGTGGTGAAGTCTGACTTGGGAACAAGAGAAAGAGGACACCTTGGTGGACAGAGGAAGTCAAAGAGAAAATAAGAGAGAAGAAAATGGCATGGAAACAATACTTAGGAGCTAAAAACACAGCAGGACAAATAGAGAAATATAGAGAATATATGACACTCAGAACAGAAGCAAAGAACAAGGTGCTAGCAGCAAAACAGAAGTCCTGGGAAGAATTTGGAGAAAAGCTAGAAAAAGATGCGCAAGAAAACCAGAAATTGTTCTATAAGACCCTAAAGAACATGAGGAAGGAAAAACAAATTTTAAAAAAGGGTGACAATCGACAGTGTGGAAACCATAGAGGCATATCCCTTCTCAGTGTCCCTGGTAAAATCTACTCTAGAATCCTAGAGCAGAGACTCTGACGCCTAGCTGAGCCACAATTGGATGAGGTCCAATGCGGATTCCGAGCAAACCGAAGTACTCAAGACCTAATCTTCACACTCAGACAGCTGAGTGAAAAGGCCCTTGAGTATAAGAGTGAGATCCACCTTTGTTTCATAGATCTGGAAAAGGCATTTGACAGGGTCCCCTGGAGCAAACTTTGGAACTGTTTGGCAAGGAAGAACATTCCAGCACCTCTGATTCCTGCTATACAGAGCTTGCAGAAATAAGCAGAAATTATGTGAGGACAGCAAACCATAAGTCAGAAGAGTTGTACCACTGGTGTAAGACAAGGTGATATCCTGTCACCTTATCTTTTCATACTCCTCATGGACGATGTCATCAAGGCATGTAAGGAGAAAACAAGAAAGTATTCAGTGGGGTACTGGAAGATGAGACAGGTCTGTATTTCAGAGCTGGCATTTGCTGTTGATGTTGCCCTGATTGCTAAATCAGAGGCACATCTCCAATCCAACCTGCAAGTCTGGAAGGAAGAACTGGAGAAGAGAGCGATGGTCATAAGCAGCTCTAAAACAAAATCCATGGTGATATCACGAGAAGAAAGAAGACATCAGATTAAGCTGGGAGAACAGGTCCTGGAGCAGGTCAACCACTTTAAATACCTCGGAGCTATTATAGACCAAAAGGGAGGCATCAAAGAAGAGTTGGCCACTCAAAAAGCAGCAGCTGGGAGACTTTTTCAGGCAATAAATCGAGGATTCCTCAGCAAGAGAGAGAGGTTGGTAAGAAAATGAAGATGGCTGTATACCGCTCCACCTATGTCCCAGTCTTGACATATGGATGCGAGTCATGGGTAATGACTACAACCCACAAAAGCCAGATTCAAACCTCAGAAATGAGGTACCTGAGGAAGGTGGTTGAAGTAACAAGAAGAGACATGGTCTGCAACCAGACGATACGTCAAGGCCTTAAATCCCACCCCCTGCAGACCCAAGTAGAACAGTCCCAACTAAGATGGCTTGGCCATGTCTGCAGAATGGGAGAAGATCGGCTACCACGACAAGCATGGGAAACAAAGAGCCAGGGATCCAGACCCCCAGGACGACCCAGAGTTCGCTGTGAGGACAACATTAGACAGTCTTTGAAGGACCGAGGACTAGAATGGAACCAGGGCAGGAGGAAGACAGCCGATAGGATAGTCTGGCGCTCTCTCTTCCAAACCTCTACACCTCATGGTAGAAGGGGAACGACTAAGTAAGTATTGTTGGTTTATTCTGAAGGTTGTCAGAAAAATACCAGTGAACACGTTTTCTAAGTGTATATGTGAACATAGTAAAACTGTATATTATTTAATAAAGTTGAAGAAATAAATCATAAAAGTTGCATGTTTTCATGGGGATAATACCAAAGTGTTGTGAAAATAAGTCATTTGATTCTTCTATAAATAACCTACAAAATAAACTTAGCATGCAAACGCAAATTTTAATAAATGTAAACATAAAGTACTAATAAATTTGAAACCAGGTATGGCAAGATCTACGTTCAACAACTCAGACAGAGTCCAACACAGGAAGGCAGAGATACAAATCTTAAACATGCATGGAGGCATATCTGGAGTCATCCTTATATGACCACCAGCTATGCACAATGCTACAATATATGTATGTGGAAGTGAACCTATGTCTGTGAGGCCAATTACACTCTCATTGACTCTTGAAATCATCCACACACTTCCAGGGATTCCTCTTGTGGTTAAACTTGTTGAGAACCCAGCATTGCACACTAAGCTTGGAGAAGTCACTTGAGCCCCAGGCGTAATTCTTTGGCTTTGACTTGGTTGACTGCAGGCAGAAGGATCTCACTATGGACCCAGTGATAGGCAGGGGAAGCTGAGAAGTGGCTGTGCAGGACGTGATAATTCCTTGTAGAGCCCAGAACCAGAGTACAGTATTTTAGCTCTGCATAGTTGGAGAGCCCCCTTGGATGGTGGGGAATGTACAGTATGGCACACACTTCTTACTTCTAGCTTGGGACCAGATGTGACGATCCTTTAAATGCAAGCAAAGCTGGAGAAACTGGAGCTCATGATTTCAACTAACATGTTTTGGAATGGCAGAAAAGTCACAAGAAAAGCCTAGATCTACAGTGTAGATAATACCAAGGGGTCTTCAACTTGGTATTGGCTGCTAAAGAGCGAGAAGCTCAGCGGCCCTAGTTAAATAACAACAACAAATCTTAAAAGTAAATAGACTGATCACTTTGTGAAAAGCGTAGGCTGGTGTAAACGGTCAAAAGATGAAAGAGTTTTACAGAAGCTCTAGCTGATGTGAATACTTTCTGTTTCACATCTCCTTCATGTGCCCAAGTTGGTTACTGAAAGTGACAATGATCAGCACTTCATATTAACAGGTTACAAACCAACGCAATAAGCAGGTTTCCAACTTTGTATTATAGGGATATTATAGGCTTTGTCATTAATTTGAACTTTGAATTAAAAACTATTTGTTAGTATACACAAATAGAGTTAATGCTGGGGCATGATCAAAGCTTCAAAATAAGTCCAACTTCAAATTATTGAACTTCACATGAAATGCACTTCACCGCAAAACCTTTTTCTGGCACACAAAATTAGATCAGTTCAATTTTCACTTGATCTGAAGCAAATATAGGACCCGTGTTATATTAGTGGAAAGTTATATTAGTGATTGCGTCTTTAAAATGTCTGGGCCGTCCAGGGGTCCTATATACTTCTTCTTCTTCTTCGTTCGTCCTGAAAAGGATGGTGGTTGCGTTGTGTCTGTTTACGCCTAAGCTGTGATATCTGCACCTTTCGGTCGACACATCCGACTTCTGCACAGCATTTTTTAGGACCGGGTTTGCCTTCCCATTTCGATCCACACTCGCTCAGCCAGACTGCACAGCTGCAGACTGTTTCCAGGACCACCACGTGGAGGTGGAGTGCGGTTTTGACCAGCTCTGGTTCGCTGGTCCTGACGCAGGCAGTCAAGCTATGAGTCGCTGACTGCGGTCTCTATTGCTGCGTCTTGAGGTCCCCATAGTTGCGTGTCTTGAAAATGACCTCAGCCAAGGATGCACTTTATTTGGGGTCTAAAATTCGCTGAGCGTCCTTTCACGAGGTACTGTCACAGCAAGGCGATGGCACCATTTGGTTGGTCCTAGGTTCGATTCCCGGTAAGCCTATCACTTATATTTTCTTTTCTGTTGTCTAGTGTCATCCTTTATGTCCAACGAGTACCTGTTAATTACGGTACCTTTATTTATTTATTTACTAATTTATTGACAAGACATAGATGGAGATGGATAAAACAATCACAGTTCTGTGGACACGTCACAGTTTTGGGTTTTTTAGGTTTTAAAAGCCATCTTCATTGCACATGGACAACTCCATCAGTGCTCCGATCTCCTCCTTTAAACCACACAAGGAGGATTTCAGCACAGTGTACAAACTCTAACACCGGTGAGGATCCCAATGTGTATATACAGGAATCACACATTCTATAAATATATTTTGTATATATTTCCTGTATTGGGAACTGAACTCGGTACCTTTAGAATTAGAGGCTGACACCATACCTCTTAGCCACTCCCACCCTGGAGGACACATCATGAGAAGAGGCAAGTGGGAGAATCAGGTAACAACTGGTAAAGAAGAGGAGGAAAAAAAAAAGACATAGAGAGAAAATGCTCATTTAACTGACCAGACCTAATGGGAAAACACAGTTGATATTCATTCACTCATAACTCCTCAACTCCCCACAGAGTACAGGCCTTCAATAAATTTGTGCCTGGTGCTTTAGTGCTTGTGTCCTCCGACCGAGGTTTCTCCATTTGTCCCTCTCATCTCTGCTCCAGCTCTCCTCTCCATGTGCCTCCCAGTCTCTCTCCACTTCTCTCACCAAGGGGACTTCATAACAAGAACTGCCTTACAAGAGCCATCAACAAGCTGTCCCACTGCATGTCCCATCCATCACAAATGTCCTCATGTTATCTCTCACTCCACCAGCTGATAAATCATCATAAACTGTAGGAAATGAAGAGATAGGAACAATAATGCCAACTGGAATAGCACTGCTGTGGTTCTCACTTGTGTGTTACTGGGGCCCAAAAAGGGAGTAACTACAGAAATTTAAAAGCACAAACACTTCAAAAAAACATATAGACAGGTCAACTAAAGAAAATAAAACTCAGCCACCCAAGACAGGAGAAGGTCCTCTGGCAGGATGCTACATGGCATAAAACAGAGAATGCCGAAAGTAGTTGCTGACTAACCTTCTTTCTTTTAAGAGAACCTCTAGATTTGACCTCTTGAATGTACACTGAATGAACAAGGGAAAACAGTGCAGGTGGCAGCACAAACGATCGACTCTACAAGACAGATGTCCTGGGACAACGTGAAACAAGGTGGAAGGGGGGTAGACTGGAGAAAACTCAGCACAGGGGGTCCATGCTCTGGAATCCCCAGAGTAAGGTAGAGGATGACCAAAGGTCACATTGAGAAGAGAACTGGAGACCGACATAAAGGGAATGAAAAAGACTTAGAAAGATCTTGAGCTGATGGCACTGGACAGGAAGACTTGACATAAGTTTGTTGTAGGTCTATGTCACGTGACAGGACAGACTTGACATAAGTTTGTTGTAGGTCTATGTCACATGACGGGACAGACTTGACATAAGTTTGTTGTAGGTCTATGTCACGTGACAGGACAGACTTGACATATGTTTGTTGTAGGTCTATGCTCCTTGAGGAGTTGAAAGATGACGAAGCCGTGGTTCTATTCTGACTTCATCACAAGCCATCTTTTCTACGAATGAGTTTTAATTTCAAATAAGAATTTTTCACACAAAAATGTGTAACAACCACGCACATGACATTAAAATGGCTGTCCGTAAACTGGAATGAATCAAGTCAAAGCTGTATTCATGTTAAAGAAACACAAAGGCAGTAGCACAAACATTTCACTTCACATACGAGGGCAAGGTGGTGTTTTGGGGAAGAAGGCTCAAGTTAAAAGCATTATAATAGCAACCTCCACAGCATCCGGGATATCCAGTAACAATTCTTCAGCGCTTGTGTAACCCAGTTCCCTAACTGGCAGTCTCCCTCCAATATACATAGAATAGTCTTTCTCCAGTTCCCGCAAAGTTAGCCCTACAGGTGCTGACAGCAACAAGGAACGGATTTGCTTCTTTGCCTCCTCTATCTTCTTTGCTCGTTCTGTCATGATGTGATAGTTGTCTGAAATGTACCAACATATTTTTAGACCAAAAATAATCTAGTTGAAAACATGGTGGAGAACAAGAAAGGAATCAAAATATCAATCTAAGTTAAATTATGATAACATTTAAATAAATACAATCTCTAAAATCACAGAATTCCAAACGGGTGATAACTGGGCATAACCAGAAAACCCAGATAAGGCTTTTAATTGCCACTTTAGTGGAATGCCAAGATATAGAGTAACCACTTGCCAGCTAGACTGCAAATGAAAAATCATAGAAACATTTTCTGGCACAACCTGGGAAACATAATATACTACTCGTCAAAAGTCAAGGGCCACCCTATTATTTTCAATACACTTTTATATAAGCGCATAGAATGATTAAATGAAGGAAGTTTTTAGTAAAAATGGGTGACCGGAGAAGTCTACCCTTACAAAGAATGCGTGGGTTGAAAGTGGTTTATCTGTCAGTGAGGTTGCTAGGACGGCTTGCAGTGTCCACATCTACTATCAAGAATTTTGGAGAGATTTCAGGCACAGGAAGTGTGGAGGATCGCCACCGGCCAGGTCGCCCTAGATGCACCAACAGACATGATGACCGGTACCTCTTGTTGTCAGCCCTGCTCCATCGAACAGTGACTTGTTCTACTCTAAGATGTCAGCTGAGACAAACTGTAAACGTTAATGTCAGTCAAAGCACCATTCGCAGACGTTTACATGAATTTGGACTGGCTGCTCGACGTCCTGCAGTCAGAATCCCTCTTACTCCTGCTCATCGCAGAGCCCGCGTTGCTTGGTGTCGCGAGCACATCCGATGGATAAGGCAACAATGGAGTCAAGTTCTTTTCACTGATGAATCTCGCTTCACTGTGTCATTCAATGATGGCAGGATTCGAGTTTGGAGACGACCAGGAGAGCGATTTACTGATGACACAATTCGAGAGGTGGATCGTTATGGTAGGGGTTCTGTCATGGCCTGGGGAGGCTTCTACAGACAAGACAGGACCCCACTCTACATCATCCAAGGCAACTTGACTGGCCCAAGATACCAGAACGAAATCTTGAGACCAATTGTTCAGCCTGCTCTGAAGGCCATAGGTGGTAATGCCATCCTCCAAGATGATAACGCTCGACCCCATCGAGCTCATGTGGTGAATGAGTTTATTCAGCAACATGGGATCATCAGGATGGCATGGCCAGCTCGTTCACCTGACCTTTCTCCGATTGAGCACCTCTGGGATGTCCTTGGTCGAAGATTGTCAATAAATCACCCCCTGCCAATGGATGTTGCACATCTGACTGCATTTCTGCTTCAGGAATGGCAAGCTGTTCCTCAAGATACTCTTCGGACCCTTGTGGACTCGATGCGTCTAAGCTGTCTTGAATGCCTTGCTGCAAACGGTGGTCATACCCGATTTTGAAATGTCTATTTGTCCAATATCTATTGTGTGACTTTTGAAAAGGTGGGTGACACACTTCACAGCTTCATTGCGTTTGAATGTGTGTTTCCATTTCTTTACGTGACATGTCAATTTGGTATTCAGTAAATGCCATTTTGACTGATACCAATTACGTTTATATCAGATTTGTGTTATGGTTTCAACCAAGATTTTTCTAAGTGGCCCTTGACTTTTGACGAGTAGTATAGTATACAAACGAAGTTGTGCACTGGACACCCGAGACCAATTACACTGGTATACACACATTTTGGTGCCTTTAATTTTATAGCTGTTCTTGGGTAATTTTGGGTTGCTGATTCCAAAAATGTAATCAGATTTTTTCTATCAGCTCTAGTTTTTGAGATAACTAAGAATGACCATATTAGTAGGGCAATTGTTATGTACAATCCTAGAGTTAGGTGCTATCAGTGGCATTTTTTTGACTTTAGTCTGCATTTCTTATTATTTGTAAAAATAACTGTGTGTGCATATATTACCAAAAAATGTAATAAAAACTTTATCAACTGTGCACTTGTTTAGTCAACACGCAAAAAAAACACAAAAGGATCTTTTCGTGAGGAGGAAGCTTCCATGGAATGTGATATGTGATATGCCCGGAAGTATCACCGGACAGTCACGGCTTAAAGCGGTCCTCCAACTTCCAATCCAGTAATCTGCCATCATGTGGGCATCCCAAAGTCCCTGGTATCTATCTTCCATTGTTTTTATATCTTGGTGAAATCTTTCACCTTGCTCCTCATTAAAGTCGCCAAGATTCTCCGGAAATAAATGTAAATGGTTATGGAGGTAGTGCAATTTTATGCTCATGTTGCATCCAAGTTCACAAAAACTCGACAGCATGTTTCCAACTAATTCAGAATAATTGTCTGCTTTAAAGTTAACTCAGAAAGTTTTGCACAACTAAAACAAATGATGATCAGGCTGAGGACTCTGTTTTGTTCATGGAATCAATAAAATTTGAATCGTTTATTAACTTTCTAATTTGAGGTCCATCAAAAATTCCAGCTTTAAGTTTGTCTATGCTCAATTCTGGAAACTTTCTGCATAAGTAATTAAAACAGGTACCATCTTTGTTCAGTGCCTTAATAAATTGCTTCATCAAGCCAAGCTTTATACATGGTAATGGTTAGAAAGCAGTAAAGAATTGAAAGTAGAATCTTTTGTAGAAACAAGGGGTCGAAAGTAGAAGGGCAAGTGAGAGAGCCTTAGTAGTAGATTAGACAATATAGTAGAACTTTTTTTCTCCAACTTTTGAAAATTTCATCCTCCAAATCCCTATGGCCACTGTTTCTTTGTCCAGTGCATTATCTTTTGCCCTGCTATCCCAACAAAACATATAAAGCAATATTTGGTTATTTGTTGTGAATCCCAATTTGATGGCCAAGCAAGAGGTTCATCATTTTAAGATTACCTACACAAACCATCCAGTTTATGTTCGATTAAATACTTCAATTTTTCCAGAAACGTGTGCTTTTATTGTGTATAGCATATCTCCTCCCTTCATTGTAGTAGATGAGCAATTGGATTTGAGCCATATTTGTTACCAACTTGTGGATAAGAGAACACCCCTTCAAACTTTTTCTTTTAGAGATGTTCAATGAAAAGTCGCCACTCATTCTCGTCTGGTGTATAACTTTACACCCATTTTGTTAACAAGACCTCTCTACATTAGTACAAAATCCACAAGGATGTTTGTCTTTACAAAAGAATGGAATAAAACTTTGCTTCTCTGCTGCGGATAAAATGTAACCTTTGTTTCAGCAGTCAGTCAGTAATTTTTTTCTTTCAATCTTGAAGCCAAAAGTTCTGAAGATTCCCGTTGGAGAGAATATAGCTCTCTGGATAAGATCATTTAGTTCAAGCTGGTCGAAGCGTTATAGCGTTGAGCATCTGAAAAATCATCTTCGAAATCACTCACTATCATCTGGGGTTCGTTTCACAATGCAACTGCTGCTGTTCTCATTCTTCTAGCAGGGAATCTCGAAATCTGGGACTGAAAGATGGAATTTGTAATTGGTATATGTACATCTCTGTGTGGACCACAGGTTTAGTCCTTCGCAGAATTTTTTTCTAAATCTGGATATTTCCACGATTTTGTGATTGTTTCCATTAATTCCCTTATATTCTCAATCACAGAAATAATACAGTCATCATAGTGGTTCGTGGGCTTCTCTCTTCAAAACCATTGGAATTCCAAATTTTAAAACATTTTTCTTTTCCACACAAGTCCACTGTTCGCAGGTGTTCTAACACTTGTTTGCCAAAACAATATGAGGAGCCCTAAGACTTGTCCTGGTCACTTAGTTTTAACCTTTAAAGTAAGCAAAGTTATGCCTTTTTTCACCAAAAACAGTAAGATATGCTTACCTATGTTCTTCTTTGAAAGTCTGATAAGTGTACTCTCCACAAATATAAACAAAATAATAAATGGGGGAAAAAAAATGAAAGAAAAAAATGCTCTTCTTGAAGATTGATGACATTTCTCTGTTAGAAGTGTATCATAATAATAAGTAGCACATTACTAACATGCTTGCAGTGGCTTGTTAAAATCTAAAAAAGGCAATTCTGGGAAGATTCTTGGAAAAACTGAAACTGAGAGTAAACAAGCAGTTTTTCTTATTGTAAAGGGACTAGACAGCAATAGTTTTTTTTTCATATAGCCTAATATAGAAAAAGATTGTAATAATAAACAGGTGACCCAAAAAAAAAAAAACCGGCCGCGCGCGCCGACAGAAAGCTAGTGCGCGTGAGGCCCATTTTTTTTTTTTTTGGGTCACCCTGTATTAATGAAATACAAAAAACGTCTGTATCTCCAAAAACTAGAGCTGCTACAGACAAGTAAATGTGCGATATTTGGATTGAGCAGAGTTCATTTATGTACAATCAAGAGTAAAAAATGTTTGGCACCAAAAAAAATTTATTTTTGTGGTTGTATTAGGGTTGTGTTATAGAATATGGCACCACAGCTTGGCCAACAGCAGCCAAATCAGACTTTGATATAGTTTAAGTTACTTGATTAAAAAACCAAATCATGAGAATCTTAAAAAGAAGCGAAGCATGAAGAGGACCACACCAAATGAAGAAAAGACGAGTGTAATAGGCATGACCTGGCACCAGTTAAGGGCAGAAGTGGACAGCAGGGGCCCAGCCAAACAAGGTTGACAAATATTATGAAGGTTAAAGGACCAATCAATGTGCCAGCAGTGGTAGTGTGAGAACGGAATAGGAAATGGTTAACTGACCACCCATGTTGTGCTGCCCCTGTCTATTAGGATTAGGATTAAGGTTAGAATTCCTAAACCTAATATCCTTACTTCTGCATCTCTGAATTAATGATTAAGGCTGTATCGAACACATGGCAACTCTTCTTGACTTCAACCATGTCAGATATAGGGCCCTATGTGTCCTGCAATTCTGTTATGTAGCCTGCATTATGTTCAGAAACATTTTACCAACATTTTTCATTGCTCTAATAATTTATTTAAAAAACATTCGGGATAAGGGGGTAGCTTACCTGTGTTGATGCATGGGACAGGATCATTAAGTGTGTTTTAAGTAATGTTGCAATAGTGGTTCTGTTTTCTAGGTCAATGTGTTCGCTAACATGATAAGCTAATGTTTATTGCATGAAAAAATTTGCACTAAAAATACCGAAGTTCTTTGTATCGTTATAGCAACATTTGGGCAAAGAATCCTGGCGAATGCCCACTTGCTATTGTGTAATGACGGTTTAAAAATGATATGTAGAGTGGGCCATCTTGTCAATACGGCAACTTAAATAAATTCAGACACAGTATAAAAGAAGTAAGCGTTCTTTCCCCCCCCCCCCCCCCTCCCCCCCCCCCCCCCCCCCCCCCCCCCATCCCCGGGGTTTGGTTTGAAAAACACATTTTGTGGGGAAATTTTATACTAGCCTGCACCAAAAATAGATATAGGCTAGCTAGTGCATTAAAAAAAATAAAATTAAATTCTATCTAAACCCCTCACCCTTATTAAAATCCTATCTACGGCCACTGGTGGATCACTTATGTGGATGGCATCAAAGATGTCCACACTTACTTCATTTTCAAAACGAGTTAATTCAACCTAAAGCAACTATGGCCCTACTCAATTGCAACCGTTACTATTGCCGACGAAAGACTAAACGACCAGAATTCATACTTCAGATCGGTTACTAAAAACTGAAAATTGCGAATCCTCGAGATTGATTGAAAAGCATGTAAGGTATTTTACTGCATGAACTTTTGCCCTAATGTTTGAATGCTGTTTGAGTAAATTGTACGGCACTGAGTATATTTAGTCCTTATTGAAAAAATTCACAAACAATCTTACTGTTTAAAGCTTGCAATCGGTGCAAAAACAGTGATTCTTAGTTTTTTTAATGGCACCATGAGGAAACTTAAAACTACAAGTTAAATTACATCTTATTACCCGAAATAATTACTGATCAATTATATTGGAAGTGTGAAAATAATAACTGTGGATTCTGTAAAATTGGAAGATAATGCAAAGATAAAATAATGGTATGGAGTAAGTTTTACAAATACACGAAGGAGGAATGTTTCGGAGTCGACACCTCGTCAGCGATGGTCACAAACAGGAGACACTGCAAACAAATGGAAAAAGTTTAAGGTGGGGGAGAGGGGGTGGGGGGGGGGGGAAGAAGAGAGAACAAGAGAGAGGGGGTAAGAGGCTGAACAACACAAAAAGATGAAAAGGAAGAATAAACACGTGTAACACGACTTTGGTTTAAATTCTATTCGATAGCTCTATTTCAGGACATTAAGATAAATAATATGTTTCCAAAAAAAAAAAAAAAAAGTTTTTATCATAGAAGAAGAATCCCTGAACCAAGTTTTCACTATTTCCAAGTAATCCCCACTTTGATAAACTTGTAGAGGCCAGAAAAGGCTAGTAAGTAGGAGCTCAGTGCAATTGCTTGTTCTAATGGTGTTGTCCAAATATGACTTTTCACGCAACTTTGTACCTTGTTAGCGCCCCCCCCCCCCCCCCCACCCCCACTTAACCATGCCCGTGTCACCCTTGACAAAAACTCAACCATGCCGCTCTGTCACACTTTCGTGACAAAAACCCCCCCCCCCCCCCCCCCCCCCCCCCCCCCCCCCCCCCACCCCTCCCTCCCCCCCCCCCCCCCCCCCCCCCCCCCTGCCCCCGCCCCCCCCCCCTCCCCCCCCCCCCCCCTCCCCCACCCACCCCCCCCCCCACCCCAGCCCCCCCCCCTCCCCCCCACCCCCCCCCCCGCTTTATCAATTTACTTTTTTTAAATATCAAAAAGAAAGAATGGAATGGAAATTAGAACAAGTGCAGATAAATAACAATCTTTTAAGAAAACTAGTGTTTACTTAATCAGGATTTTACAACGAGTGCTTTGCTGGTAACAATTTCCAAAATTGATTAATAACATTGTGGCTTAATTTAATTGTAACCAATAAAAAATGTAATTAAATGTAAATTAAACACATACAATAAGTTCAATGTTTGATAAAATAATGTTAAAACTTGAGAGCTAATCCCCAAACATTCAAAGGTTTAAAAACTGAAGATTGTAATATAAATGTTAGTCGTTCACTGGCGAGTTGTTAATTATGGCAGATACAAGTTTTTTTTTTTTTTCTGTGAGGATGAAGGTTACAAACTCTGTTTTGTTCCGACCCCATTTATGAAAGAAACGATCCTCTCTCTATTATTTTGAGTGATGTCACATTTTTTAAAACTCCCCACCTCCCGTTACTGTCACACTTCGTTACAAAATCTTAAGCGCTACATACAAGGCAACGCTACAACAGCGGTAGAGACATTGCAGCCTAGACAGACCAACACAAGAAAAACCACCAATATAATTTGCTATATAGGATCAATAACACCATATACCCAAACTAGAACCAGCTTGAGGCTGAACGGGACATCCCATGCGTAAGGCGAACTCCAGTTTTCCTGTGCATAGACCAAAGACCAAACTAAACAAACCCACATTAACACACAGCCACGTACATTCACACACATACTCTGAATGTTTTTCCAATCTTATCGCATGAACTGACATTGTAAATAACAAAATAACAGACTGGTGGTTATTCCAAACAGGACGAAAACATATTTTTCTAGGAAATGTTCAGTATATAGACCAAAGTTCTATGTTGAGGCTATGGCAACAATAAAGGGTGTTTGTGTTATAAACGTTCTCAGCACTAACCACCGCTGTAGCCCCGCGTAGTTCTCGGAATCTCTGGGGAGACAAGGAAAGATTAAGGCTACCGTTCCCTCAGACATATCTTATGGGGCGACTAAGATGATGTACATGTGGTTGATAATCTCATAATGTTAAACACATTATTACAGACACAACTGCTGCTAGAGCACATTAATGGTTTGGTACATGCTTTCCTCAATGGAGCAATCTGCAGTAGCTCCATTGTCAATACGGATTAAAAGGGAAATGCGTGATCATGTGACGATGAGGATGATGTTGACGAACCACTGTTGCAAAAGCACAAGAATGCCTTGGTGCTGACTTCCTTCAAGGTAATCAGCTGCAGTGACAAATTCATGCTTCACTGGTCTGAAAAAAGTAAATGAAGGAGTGAATGAAGCATACAGTAAAAAGAAGACAAGCGTAGCTCAATAGCAATACATTTAGCTAGTAATAGACCCCCTTAAGTTATAACAAACTAAGGAAATGCGCCCCTTGAGGTGACACCTCTTAGCTGCGTTTGTTCTTCTGGGTTCCGTTCAGTGTATTTGTTTCTCTTCTGCTTGTCGTGAGAGCTACTTTTCGCTCAATCTGAGGCGGCGCAGTAGAAAGCATCGCCACTTGGTACGATCAGCATCTTCATCCTCCCAGGCTGCTGGAATTACGTCCAATGCCTCCATGTCTCTCTTGTACACATCTTTGAACCTCAGCTATGGTCGCCAATTGCCATCTACTAGTTGTCCGTAGACTGCATCTTTTGGGATGCCAACATAGCCAAACCAGCGTTGTCTGTGCTGTCTAAGCAGTCTATACATGCTTTGAATGTCAGCACGTGACAGCACCTCGACATTTGTCTCTTTGTCTTTCCACGAAATGTCAAGGATGGGGCGTAGACACCGTAGATCGATGGTATTGAGCCTTCTTTCTTGGTTAGCATAGGCTGTGCATGTCTCGCTGCCATATAGATACGTGCTTGTTATACATGCGTTATATACCGCAGCTTTACGATGAAATGACAGTAACAAATGACTTATATCAATAGTGTAAGGCGCCATGAAATGACAATGTAACAAATAACTTACATCTACAGAGTAAGGCGCCATGAAATGACAATGTAACAAATGACATATCAATAGTGTGGAGCCGCGCTTGTGTAATTGTTACCACACTGCGCTGGCGATCAGGTGATCCAGGTTCAAGACCGGGCGAGGACAATTGAACGAGTGTCGTCGACCGGGACTTGGATTGGATTAATTCGAGCCATGGCGAAGACATTTGTAGGAGTGTCGTCGACCAGGGACTGGCGGCTCCTGTGCCGACCCAGCTCTAATGGGTACCCTCCGATGACGGCGAGTATCTGCCTGAATGGCGAGTGGACACCTGTCAGAGTACAGGGAAAAAAGGGACACTCACGTACAAATCAGTCTCAGGTTAGATATACTAACCGGAGATTCTCGCCTCGAGTAATAGCAGGAGTACGTTTAAAAAAAATTCAGTAGAGCGCCATGACATGTCAATGTAACAAATCACTTATACCAGTTGTGTAAAAGGCGCCATGACATGTCAATGTAAGAAATGACATACCGACATTGTAAGGCGCAATGACATGTCCATGTAACAAAAGACTTATACAAATAATTTAAGGCGCCATGACATGCCAATGTAACAGATGATTTATACCAACAGTGTAGGACGCCATGAAATGACTTACTTAGCTGTTTGTCTTCTACCGTGACTAAGGAGTGTCTAGTTGACGCCATAATCTAGTCTGCATATGACATATATCTCTACGGAGCATCGTTGTGTTCAATAAAACTGGCTATTTGGCCTTGTCCAGCCTGGCCCCTGACAGTATTTTTTATGTTGGAGAATACGGCTGTGTGCGGGGTCACTTACATACCACTAGCTGGACATTTGGATGAGTAGAGTTATTAGTCATGATATAATATAAATAATAAAGAAAAACTACCCCGTGGGCCAGAGCCCGTATCAATATGTTATTACATTCACCCAACAAACGGAAATTTCCTGTCATATTTTTACATCAAAAGACATGTCCACAACAATAACGTAACCACTTCACCTCTCACCACCCTATATTCTCATCAATACCTACACACAAAACACCAGACAAAACCAAAATCACCCCCACCACACCCCACTCATTAGCCATCTTCCTCTATAAAATTTATCAATTTTTTATATTTTCCTCTTTATTCTATAGCGGGCAGGAAAAAGGGAAATGACTTAGTGAGTGCTTATAAAAATTCGTTCTTCTCAAGCCAAGCAGCAACATAGTTGCATGAAGGTTTTGGAACAAATCGGTTGTTATATTCATGTAAAAAGGTAAAAGCACAACTCCTTCCAATAAAAAATGTTAAAGGTACGTTTAAATCATCTTGTTGTTTGTAACAAGACTACAGCATATCCACACAGATAACAATGTTCTGATGAGATCATTTTTGGACAGTGTACCTATACCTAAGCTTTCATGAAATACACAAAAATCTCCTGTTATTGATTAAGAATACACTACCTCCAGAATAATTGGTCAATCTACACAAGTCTGCGGTATGGCCTCTTTAAAAGCGAAAGTGAAAAACCAACGTGTAATCGCTCCTGTAAAGATTTTTTTTTTTTGGGAAGCGTGAAGTTATGCGCTCATGTGCGTCCACCCTCGATGATCTGATAAATATACATCTAGAATATATTCTGCGTCAAGATGGCCGACAACAATATCAACCAGACTAACCTCACCGGCTGACCACATCTACACCCCCCTTATTATATACAATAAAAAATTGTTGTCTCACTTCGCGTACATTTGTCTTCTTTCTTACAAGGTTTTTTTTCTCTCACCCCTATATTCTCATCAACACCTACACACAAATCACCAGACAAAAACACGTTTTTGGCGGTTCTCACCACACAACAAACGCAGGGAGGGAAAAATATACCAAGGGGTTCAATAAACATCACAATTCAACCGTCTACTCATACGAACAACACCGCAACCTCACTTTATAATACTAAATATTAAAGAAATAATGGCTTACCAAAACTATTTAAAACACTACAGATAACCAATAGTAATTTTACACTGTGCAAAGGCCTATCAAACCAAGAAAGCTAACACCAATTAGCTGTAATTCTCATCAATACCTACACACAAAACACCAGACAAACACACTTTTTTGGAGGTTCTCACTACACAACAAACGCGGGGCGGAAAAAATGTACTAATGGGCTTGTGGCGTGAGGTTTTTATTGGCTCTAAGATCAGTATAGTACTGACAATTACAGAAATAGAATTTCTGAAGTCCCAGTGTCTGAGAGAACTACTGGTATCACAAATTAGTTACGGCTGTGAATGATCTGATCTCGAAAAATTAGTAGAGAGGAGACCGACATAAATTGCCACCTCCGCTGTGTAACTAACTGTGATATTAAGACAAGGAAACAGATTTTACTTAACAATGATAAAATTGACAAGTCTTCAAATACAATTTCCTTATTATTTATTTAGTATATACACTATCTACTCTTTTGCTGAAGGGTGGATGTTGAAACAATGGAATGTAATGGATTTGTAAGTTTACAAATGATTCACACACACACATATATATATATATATATATATATATATATATATATATATATATATATATATATATATATATTTATATATATATATATATATATATATATATATATATATAACAAGTCTTCCAATTATAGGAAACAAATTTATATCAGCTGTGCTGTTAATCACTTATAGTAAATGTATCAGCTGTGCTGTTAATTAAGTATATAACATTTATCAGCTATGCTGTTATTTTTGTCTCTTGCTATGCTAATTCACTTTCTCGTCTACTTACTTACTTACTTAGTCGTTCCCCTTCTACCGTGAGGTGTAGAGGTTTGGAAGAGAGGGCGCCAGACCATTCTATCAGCTGTCTTCTTCCTGGCCTGGTTCCATTCTAGTCCTCGGTCCTTCAAAGATTGTCTAATGTTGTCCTCCCAGCGGACTCTGGGTCGTCCTGGAGGTCTGGATCCCTGGCTCTTTGTTTCCCATGCTTGTCGTGGTAGCCGATCTTCTCCCATTCTGCAGACATGGCCAAACCATCTTAGTTGGGACTGTTCTATTTGGGTCTGCAGCGGATGGGATTTTAGGCCGTGACGGATCGTCTGGTTGCGGACCATGTCTCTTCTTGTTACTTCAACCACTTTCCTCAGATACCTCATTTCTGAGGTTTGGATCTGGCTTTTGTGGGTTGTAGTCATTGCCCACGACTTGCATCCATATGTCAAGACTGGGACATAGGTGGAGCGGTATACAGCCATCTTCGTTTTCTTACCAACCTCTTTCTTGCTGAGGAATCCACGATTTATGGCCTGAAAAAGTCTCCCAGCCGCTGCTTTTCGAGTGGCCAACTCATCTTTGATGCCTCCCTTTCGGTCTATAATAGCTCCGAGATATTTAAAGTGGTCGACCTGCTCCAGGACCTGTTCTCCCAACTTAATCTGATGTTTTCTTTCTTCTCGTGATATCACCATGGATTTTGTTTTAGAGCTGCTTATGACCATCCCTCTCTTCCCCAGCTCTTCCTTCCAGACTTGCAGGTTGGATTGGAGATGTGCCTCTGATTTAGCAATCAGGGCAACATCATCAGCAAATGCCAGCTCCGAAATATAGACCTGTCTCATCTTCCAGTACCCCACTGAATACTTTCTTGTTCTCTCCTTACATGCCTTGATGACATCGTCCATAAGGAGTATGAAGAGGTAAGGTGATAGGATATCACCTTGTCTTACACCAGTGGTGGTCCTGAACTCTTCTGACTTATGGTTTGCTGTCCTCACATAATTTCTGCAAGACTTATAGAAGCTCTGTATAGCATGAATCAGAGGTGCTGGAATATTCTTCCTTGCCAAACAGTCCCAAAGTTTGCTCCAGGGGACCCTGTCAAACGCCTTTTCCAGATCTATGAAACAAAGATGGATCTCACTCTTATACTCAAGGGCCTTTTCACTCAGCTGTCTGAGTGTGAAGATTTGGTCTTGAGTACTTCGGTTTGCTCGGAATCCGCACTGGACCTCATCCAATTGTGGCTCAGCTAGGCGTCGGAGTCTCTGCTCTAGGATTCTAGAGTAGATTTTACCAGGGACACTGAGAAGGGATATGCCTCTATGGTTTCCACATTGTCGATTGTCACCCTTTTTGAAAATTGGTGTTATGATTGCAATCTCCCAATCCTTTGGTATGGTCTTGTTGCACCATGCTGCCTGTAGGACCTTTAAGAGTAATAGGTCGCCTGATGCTCCCATGTACTTAACCATTTCTGGTGTTATACCATCATGCCCTGCTGCTTTGCCCATCTTGATTTTCTCTAGTGCTGCCCTCATTTCTTCCATCTTTATGTCATCTTCACTATCATTGGTTTCCTCTTCTGTGTCAGTGGTTATCATTTCTGATGCTTCATCATGCTCACCATCCAGGAGTTCTGAGAAATATTCTTTCCATCTTTCCATTACTTCCTTCGGGGCAGTAAGCAATTTGCCTTTCTTGTCCTTTATAAATTTGAGAGGGCATTGTTTTTCTTTCCTCATGTTCTTTAGGGTCTTATAGAACAATTTCTGGTTTTCTTGTGCATCTTTTTCTAGCTTTTCTCCAAATTCTTCCCAGGACTTCTGTTTTGCTGCTAGCACTTTGTTCTTTGCTTCTGTTCTGAGTGTCACATATTCTCTATATTTTCCCATTTGTCCTGTTGTGTTTTTAGCTCCTAAGTATTGTTTCCATGCCATTTTCTTCTCTCTTATTTTCTCTTTGATTTCCTCTGTCCACCAAGGTGTCCTCTTTCTCTGGTTCCCAAGTCGGACTTCACCGCATGCTTCTGCAGCAGCTGTCTTTATGATATCCTTGAATTTATTCCATAGGGTTTCCAAGTCATCAGGTCGTTCTTCTGTGTTGCTCACTGCTGTAGCAATAAGCCCCTGATATCTGGTCTTAATTTCTGGCTCTCTCAGCTTGTAGGTCTAATGCTCATTTCTCCTGCTCGTTTACTTGGTTTCTTGCGTGATGTTGGGCAGTTCCTAGGCTGAGCAACTCTTTCAGTTGTTCGTTTGATTGTTAGCAGGTAGTGATCACTTCCAATCTCTGGCCCCCTCCAGACTCTTGCATCTCGGACATATCTGAATGAGCTTCTCCGAACAATGGCATAGTCGATCACTGACTTCTCATTCTTGGTTGGTTCACATCTAGTGTATGCATGTATGCGCTTATGGGGGAACTTTGTGTTTGTAATGATCAGATTCTGCTCACTGCAGAATCTAAGGAGTCGCTTTCCATTGTCATTGAGAGTATCTTCTCCATATCTTCCGATAACTCCACCCCATCTAGCATGGTCATGTCCAACTCTGGCATTAAAATCTCCGAGCATAATAACTTCATCTAGGCAGTCATCCACTGTCCTTTGAAGCAGCTCGAAGAATTCCTCCTTGACCTCTGCTCTCTCATCCTCATTTGGCCCATACACTATGACCAGGTTGACTATGGTTTCTCCTTCTTTTAGTTTTACAACCATAATGCGCTCCGAGACAAAGTTCCATCCCTTGATACTATCTTTTTGATTTTGGGCCACAATGCAACCCACGCCCCCTTTAGCTCTTTCAGATATGGGTACACCACTGTAGAGCAACGTGTTGCCATCGAGATCCATGACTCCTTGTCCTTTTTTCTTCGTTTCCGTTATAGCCAGGATTTCTAGTTTTGCTTTCCTCATCTCTTCCACCAGCTCCTCTTCCTTCCCATTTATACTTCTTGTGTTCCAAGTTCCATAAGTCGTAGTCCGTAGTCCGTTCCAGTTCGTCGCCTTTAGAATCAGTCCGGTTTTCTCTCTTGTAGTTCGCGTAATCATGATTTAAAGCAAACAGGTGATTGGCCTGTTGTGCCTTTGCATGGTGGAGGGGCTGCCTCCTTACGGCCTCCATGCAGGCCGCCCTCCTCCTTTTTCATCCGGGCTTGGGACCGGCATTGGCGGAGTTCACTTTCTCGTCACTGACACTAACTTTGCTCACAATGCTGACAGAAATGGTACTAATGTGTACTCATCTCGTGGAATAGTTCGGTCCGTAATTTCATGCACACACCACCCGCTGATGGTCATTTCGTTAGCCCACCCAAGACTGAGGGTGACTAAAGAGGTTGATCCTGTGCAATCACTGTGCTCCTGCGACGTTCCAGGCAGCTGGATTGACACGACATACGACCTCAGGTTTGATGACACGAATAAAACCCTCCAAGATTTAAACAGGCCAGATTTTGACTCGACTTAGTGAAGCAGGCTGCAGGTCAATGCACTCAGGTAAGCAATAAATCAAGGTTGACAGCTTCTTCTCTTCAGTCGGTCGGTACCTGGCTTCGTATAGGTGTTGCGTGTTTTAGCATAAAATTTCGCCCGATTATATCTTCTTCTTCTTCTTCCTCGTTCGCCCTGAAAAGGACGGTGGTTGCGTTGTGGCTGTTTACGCCTAAGCTGTGATATCTGCACCTTTCGGTCGACACATCCGACTTCAGCACGGCATTTTTTAGGGACCGGGTTTGCCTTCCCATTGCGATCCGCACTCGCTCAGCCAGACTGCACTGCTGCAGACTGTTTCCAGGACCACCACGTGGAGGTGGAGTGCGGTCTTGACCAGCTCTGGTTCGCTGGTCCTGATGCAAGCAGTACAGCTATGGGTTGCTGACTGCATTCACTATTGCTGCATCTTGAGGTCCCGCCCGATTATATGGGCAGGTGAAAGCGTTTGGTTGGTTTCTGGCGGGGCAAGCTGATTGGTTGTCTGCAGTTTGGTCTCATGCCTCGTGCAGCCTAATTTTATTCTGTTTTTTCTGCCATATTGCGTGAACAAGATGGCCGCGACCCACATCCGAAAAAACAGGGCTTAAGTTTAATTTATTTCTGTCTCAGAGACTGGTGAACGTTGCTCGCTGATTGGTTGAAGCAAATTTGTATCTCGACATAGAGATTTAACAAAGTAGTCGGTTTACACTCTCGTTTCACGACATAGCCCCCTCCTTTCCTAGCTGTGACCTGTCATAGCTAACGTGTAAACTCCTGCTGTAGTTAATCATTTTGCGTCTGTCCTTCCAGAGTAATAGGGTGTCGACTCAAAAAATCAGCTCCTACATTGTCTCTTCTCGGAATGTAATTCACGGTAAAGGAATAAGGCGCCAGAAGCAGACTCCCCCTTAACAATCTCGAATTTAACTTTTTAGATGCAGCCAAGAATGTTAAAGGCCTGTGATCGCTTTGGACAATGAAGTGTGTCCCATACAAGTAAGGTGAAAATTTGTCGATGGACCAAATTAGAGCCAAACATTCTTTCCCTATGGTCGAGTAATTCAACTCAACTGCATCCAGCTTCCTACTGGCGTAGGCGACTGGTAAAAGTTCCTCCGGCTGGGCTTTTGATTGCTGCAAGAGAGTTGCACCAATACCTATACTGCTAGCATCCGTCCTTAATACAAATTCCTGTGTGATATCGGGTAGCGTAAGGATTGGTTTTCTGGTGAGTTTTGCTTTTAGCTCTGTATAAGCTTTTTCACAATCAGCATTCCATTGGATTTTATCAGGCTGTCCTTTCTTCGTTAAGTTAGTTAATGGTGCACACAGAGAGTTAAAGTGGGGTATGTACTTCTGATAGAACACACATAATGACACGAATGATCTCACATCTTTCTTCGTTTGAGGTCTGGGATCCTTCTTTAACTTCTCTATATTCTTTGGGTCAGGAGACATATGACCTGTAGAAATAGTGTGACCTAGGAATTCCAACTCCTTACAACCGATATAGCACTTGGTTGGACGTGCAGTCAATCCAGTTTCTCTTAGTCTGTCAAACAACATGGAGAGCGCTACTATATGCTCTTCAAATGTGTTTGTAGCAACAAGAATGTCATCCATAAAGTTAGTGATATGGGGATTTTGTAGAGGTTCCAACAATTTCCTCATCATTCTTGAAAAGATACTGGGAGCATTTTTCAGCCCAAAGGGGAGGACATTAAACTCGTAGTGTCCGTCTGATGTACTAAATGCCAGCATTTTCCTAACTTCTGGTTTCACTGGTATTTGGTAATATCCCTTACTTAGATCTACCTTCGATAAATACCTAGCCTTACTCAGTGTAGAGAACAGCTGGTTGGTGTCAGGTAATGGGTCTACCTGAGATTCCGTGATAGCATATAGCTTCTTGTAGTAAATACATAACCTGTGTTCACCACTAGGCTTCCTTAATAGCACCACACTTGAGCTATAGGGAGATTCAGACTTTGAGATAATTTTCTCTTTTAAGAGATAGTCAATCTCATCCTTGAGTGCTTGTGCTTGCTAATGTTTAGTCAATGTCCGCAACAATGCTTCCAGTGGACCGTGTATGGGGACGGCAATACAACAACGTTGCCGGACCCACACCTATTTCTATTGTAAGGGGCGGTATACCGAAGTCGGGACTGTCTCCATCAGTTGTTTGGTACAGCCCTGGTTCCTACCTCCTATGGTTAGGGTTTGTTTCTGCAGCTTTTTTAATACTGGTTGCTGACTAACCAAATTTTCCAAATGATCCAGGCCATGGTGTTCCGACAAATATCTAGTCGGGGTGGGATGTCTCTCGTCCCCTCTCTGTACAATACGGAGAGTTGCCATTGTTACTGGTGTAACAGTAGACGTGTTGTGATTTTGTTTTCTCTTTATCACTGCATCTACCTGTTGTTTTCTCTTGTGTGTTTTCTTGGTGGGCCTACGTCCGCAACAATGCTTCCCTAGGTCCTGTAACTGGTCTACGCTTCTGAATGAGGTTACCTGGTTACATTCTGAACAGGATTTCATATACCAACTTATGTCTTCAATTATTCCTGGCCAGTAATATCGCAATGCTATATTTTGACCAGTGGCCCCTTTTCCTCTGTGACCACTGCCTGGTGTAGCATGCTCTTGCTCCATAATTTCCTCCCTATAGAATTTTGGCACTACCAGCTGTCCATGCCTTTTAGGTCCTTTCCAGCTTGTCTGTAGAGTAGGCCATTTTCCATATAGTAGTCTCTCAATGGCAAACTACTGAATGAAAAAAATTGCCTAGAAAAATCACAAACAGCCAATAAAAGCTGGGGTTGATTGCCACGTCCTGTAAAGGATAAGCAACTAACTTTTTTTTTTTAGTCTCCTTTCTCTGGAGGGTTATGGGCCTGTGACAATTTGCCAAAACAAGGCTTCAATGTGCTGTCTGCTTTTTGAGCTTTTTTCATCTTTATACGATGAATGTTTATTGGATCTCCCTCCTCCTTTTTGGTGCTCGACCTGGTATGGTTTGCTGCCATGACAACAGGTTTTATTGGGTCACCCAAAAAGACATATTTACATCCTATTACCAGCGGGTATATAGGATCATCACTCACTGCTGCTCTTATCACTCCTTCCACATAGCGAGTTCTCACGTTGATCCTTGCTATGGGAAGTGTCATGGTGCCGGTTCCCTGCATTGCCCCTTGTATGTCCACTGTTTCTGTGGTAAGTTGATCATGGTGCACTAGGGCTGCACTCACGACTGAGTCGAATTCCAAACCTGAATCATATAAGCACTGCATTTTAGTGCCATTACATGTCACTTACTCACAGACAGGGGGATGATGGAGGTCATTCTGACTAACTGCCAGTTCCTTCCTTCCCTTGTTCCCTGTTGTGAGACACGCAGCGTAATAAGGAGGGTTGTTCCTTCTGCAATCTGCAGTATTGTGGTTACTCATTAGACAAGTTTTACATCACTTTCCTTCCTTCCGGTAAGGTGTCTTATCCTTTTTCTTCTTCTTCTTCTTCTTCGTTCGCCCTGAAAAGGACGGTGGTTGCGTTGTGTCTGTTTACAACGTAGCTGTGATATCTGCACCTTTCGGTCGACACATCCGACTTCTGCATGGCATTTTTTAGGACCGGGTTTGCCTTCCCATTGCGATCCGTGCTCGCTCAGCCAGCCTGCATTGCTGCATACTGTTTCCAGGACCACCACGTGGAGGTGGAGCATGGTCTTGGCCAGCTCTGGTTCGCTGGTCCTGACGCAGGCAGTCAAGCTGTGAGTCGCTGACTGCATTCACTATTGCTGCATCTTGGGGTCCTATCTTATCCGATCTTAGAGGGTTTTTGTCCTTTTGGTCAAATCTTTGTTTGTTCCTTGTGGTATGGTCTTTTTGTTCATATTTGGTATAGTTTTGTGATGACGTGAAGTTTTCACCCTGCTTCTTCTTATTTCCTAATAATTCTGCCTGAGCTGCTTGATATCTCTCAGCAACAGTTACAATATCTTCCAATCTCTCTGCTCCTTGTTCCATGATAAACTTCCTCATTTCTTGAGGCAGGGACTCTTTCACTTGCTCCATCATTATCATTTCTTTCAGATCCTGACACTTTCCTAAACTACTCCATTTTTCCAAATAAGTTTCAAATCTAACAGAGAATTGGTGATAGTTTTCTCCTGGAAGAAGTTTAGCTGTTCGGAATTTCTTTCTATATGATTCTGAGTTTTTTTCATATCTCACAAGCAGTGCCTGCTTCCGGATTTCATAATCTTCCTGGTCATCTCTTGAGAGCTTCAAATATACATCGTAGGCAACACCTCTCAATCCCTGAGATAGTTTAAGACTCCACTTTTCTTTCACTAAGCCATAGGTAGTGGCAAGTCTTTAGTATCTATCCAGGTACGACTCAATTGCGTCTTCTTTCTCAACAAATGGGTCCAGATGAAAATTCATGGCCCCCACTTGAGGTGTTCTTGCTGGAGCTACTCTCAGAGTGAGGTGAGCTACCACCATTATTGCCAGTATTTGCCTGAATTTCAAGCTCTTTTAATCTCAACTGATGGTCTCTCTCTGCTTGTAATTTCCTTTCATCAGCTTCAATTTTTTTTGCCTCTTTTCAGCCTCCCATTTCTTGGCATCAATTTCTAATCTTTTGGTTTCTCTCTCAGCTTCCAGTCTTTTGTCTTCTCTCTCAGCTTCCAGTCTTTTGTCTTCTCTCTCAGCTTCCAGTCTTTTGGCTTCTCTCTCAGCTTCCGCTTGCAACCGCCTTTCTTCAGCCTCTAATTTCTTTGCTTCTCTATCAGCCTCTAATTTCTTGGCTTCAGTCTCTAATTGCAACTTTCTTTCTTCCCTATCCATCTGTTTGTCCACTTCTGTTGTGACATACTGAGTAAGAGCATCACATGTCATATTTAATTCCTTACCCATCTGCATGACCGCAGTTCTGAACTTCACTAGATCAGCCATGGGGTTACTTAGATAGGGTATGTAAATTTACTATATCCAAATATTTGTAATTAAACTTAATTAATTTACATGAACAAATAATTTCCGTGCAACTTTGTGAGCATCAACTATTTACTGAGTACTAAATGGTACTCCTCCTAAGAAAACAATTTAAAAAAAAAAAAATCCTATTATGATTTTCTCAAAATTTTTTTTTCCTTATGTTATCTATGGGTGGCACAAGATAGAGTGTAGATAGATGAATAGACTAAGTATGGCTCAAGATATACAGAAATATCACAGGAACGAGCCCCCAGTGTGGCGTGAGGTTTTATTTGGGCTCTAAGATCAGTATAGTACTGACAATTACAGAAATATAATTTCTGCAGAAAATGGTGAAGTCCCAGTGTCTGAGAGAACTACTGGTATCACAAATTAGTTACGGCTGTGAATGATCTGATCTGGAAAAATTAGTAGAGAGGAGACCGACATAAATTGCCACCTCCGCTGTGTAACTAACTGTGATATTAAGACAAGGAAACAGATTTTACTTAACAATGATAAAAATGACAAGTCTTCAAATACAATTTCCTTATTATTTATTTAGCATATACACTATCTACTCTTGTGCTGAAGGGTTAATGTTGAAACAATGTAATGTAATGGATTTGTAAGTTTACAAATGATTCACATATATTTAAATATATATATATATATTACATGTCTTCCAATTATAGGAAACAAATTTATATCAGCTGTGCTGTTAATCACTTATAGTAAATGTATCAGCTGTGCTGTTAATTAAGTATATAACATTTATCAGCTATGCTGTTATTTTTGTCTCTTGCTATGCTAATTCACTTTCTCGTCACTGACACTAACTTTGCTCACAATGCTGACAGAAATGGTACTAATGTGTACTCATCTCGTGGAATAGTTCGGTCCGTAATTTCTTGCACACACCACCCGCTGATGGTCGTTTCGTTAGCCCACCCAAGACTGAGGGGGACTAAAGAGGTTGATCCTGTGCAATCACTGTGCTCCTGCGACGTTCCAGGCAGCTGGATTGACACGACATACGACCTCAGGTTTGATGACACGAATAAAACCCTCCAAGATTTAAACAGGCCAGGTTTTGACTCGACTTAGTGAAGCAGGCTGCAGGTCAATGCACTCAGGTAAGCAATAAATCAAGGTTGACAGCTTCTCCTCTTCAGTCGGTCGGTACCTGACTTCGTGTAGGTGTTGCGTGTTTTAGCATAAAAGTTCGCCCGATTATATAGGCAGGTGAAAGCGTTTGGTTGGTTCCTGGCGGGGCAAGCTGATTGGTTGTCTGCAGTTTGGTCTCATGCCTCGTACAGATAATTTTATTCTGTTTTTTCCGCCATATTGCGTGAACAAGATGGCCGCGACCCACATCCGAAAAAACAGGGCTTAAGTTTAATTTATTTCTGTCTCAGAGACTGGTGAACGTTGCTCGTTGATTGGTTGAAGCAAATTTGTATCACGACATAGAGATTTAACAAAGTAGTGGGTTTACACTCTCGTTTCACGACATGGCTCAATAAACATCACAATAAGCTAGCCTTTTAGCTGTACTCACCCAACAACGGAAATTCCCTGTCATATTTTTGCATAAAAAGACAGGTACACGCCGACAATGTCAACACATCTCCAATCACTATCTAGTCTTTCTGCTTAGTCTACCTTGTGCCTGTGATCTTGAATGCTGAGATAACTCTTATATATTAATAAAACGTAAAATTCCTTGGCATTTGTATAAATGTTGTCTACCTGTTGTAAAATATATATTCTTCTTCTTCTTCTTCCTTCCTTAGCCACCGACCGTCAAAGCAGTCAGTGGCCATTACGCCTAGGGGCGTCTTAGGGCAACAGCAGATAGGTTTTCTTTGCCATTGTTTCCCATCACACCTATTGGCGTCTTTAGGGCAACGGCAAATCAATCCATCTGCTGTTGTTTCCGTAATCGAAGTGACTGGCAAACGGGTGATCAGCCCGTTGTGAAAATATATATTGTATGTATGTTATATATATATATATATATATATATATATATATATTTATATATATATATATATATATATATATATATATATATATATATATATATATATATAACTATATATATATATATATATATATAATATATATATATATATATATATTATATATATGTATATATATCTGTGTGTGTGTGTTTATACATTGTCTTACTCCGGCGGTCCCCGCTACACACCAACCCACAAAACCAAAAGCAACACCACCCGCACTCTCCATTAAAATCCCACCGAACAACTAAGGACACCTTACATGGTTTTTTTTCCTCTCACCCCTGTATTCCCATCAATAACCACATGCCAACACACGCTCATGCGTCATCACCGCCGCCAATCAAAATCAACACCCCCCGAACAGCTAACGACAATAATTAACTACAACCTATCTACTTATCGCCCTTGACCACCTGATCGAACTTATCGATTTTTTATATTTATGTATGTTGTGTGTGCGTGTGTGTGTGTATATATATATATATATATATATATATGTATATATATATTTTGTATATATATTGTATGAATAAAGAAAACATAACAACACTTAAAATACAACCTACGTACTGCCATTATTGACCTAGTATTTTTTCTTATATAAATGTCCGCGCCACCTCCGTTATCGATCGGTACAAAATCAACACCACACCACAACCCGATTGCCAGCTACAATCTAACCCACACCCATGAGTCATCACCCCGCCAGCCAAAATCATGTCCTATTACTTGTAACAACCCCAGGCCCACTTGTACCACTACAACACCTCCAGTTGTTATCAACCAATATTCCATAGACAATCACCCGGATTCTGTCTTTAATCTACAACCATCACCGAAACCGCAAAGAAGCGTCTGAAACTAGAGATTTAGATTGACATTTTCGTATTCTTTTATAAGAGATCATTAAATATATTTATTACAACTATATTAAAAAAACCTTGGCCTTTGTATAAATGTTGTCTACTTGGTGTAAAATATATATTGTATGTATATATGTATGTGTATATATGTTGTATAAATATGTTGTAACACCTGAATAATGAAACATAACAACACACTTAAAATACCAAAACAATACCACCCACATCCGCCCGCTACACCCCAACACACACATGAGTCGTAACCCCCGCCAGCCAAAGTCAATACCCTCTCCCTTAAGAAACCCCTTTAGTAACCTACGCCGCCATGCTCGATTTTTAAGTTTTATATATATATATATATATATTTGTTCTGGGCAGCAGCTGTAACAAAACACTGTGATATTAAATATATGTATTACAATTAAAAAAAACCTCTATGCAAAAAGAATTTTATAGCGTAAACGATCACTGGTTGCCCGCCGAAGTCTGTACCGAACATCGATCCGGTTTCATATCTAGTGAGGGTAAAACGCGAATCGTTTGTCAGAAATGCCGCGACAAAAAGTAATTTGATGAACGAACACCGGGTCTTTTCAAGTTAGAATATGAGGGTAGTGGGATGGTTTCCCTCTGCAGCAAAACTTACCACTGTTTCGGGGATTATGACAAGACTACCACTAAAGGCCTCAGTAAACAACACAACACACTAGACAAAAACACCTTTTTCTGTCCTCAACACGCAACAAGCGCAGGGGGGAAAAATGTAGGTTTCAAGACACACAATTTAGCTATCTACACGTACACGCAACACCGAAACTCCCTGTCCTATTTTTACATAAAAAGACAGGTACACGACGATAACGTGTCGACATCTCCCATCAATATCTAGTCCTTTCTGCTTATCCTACCCTGAGTTGTTTATATATATTTGTTCTGGGCAGCAGCTGTAACAAAACACTGTGATATTAAATATATTTATTAAAATACCTTGGCCTTTGTTTTCTATGTTGTAAAATATATATATATATATATATATATATATATATATATATATATATATATATATATATATATATATAGTATAAATATTGTCTACCTGTTGTAAAATATGTATATGTGTTGTATAAACAATTAACACAATACCAGCACAATACAACAACACACAAAAACCCACACCCACCAGCTACACCCCAACACACACACATAAGTCGGCACCCCCGCCAGCCAAAGTCAATACTCTCTCCCTTAAAAACCCCCACCGATCAGCTAACACCAGTAATTAACTACAACCTACTTATCTCTGCTTAGTTACTTACTAACCCACCATTATTGAGCTGGTATATTTTACTATATAAAAGTCCGCGCCACCGCCGGAATCGATTGGTATATTTTCCTATATAAAAGTCCGCGCCACCGCGAGAAATATTAACCGTTTTGCGCTTACTATACTACTACCGTGGGGTGTAGAGATTTAGAAGAGAGAGCGCCATATTATCATATCGGCTGTCTTCCTCCTGGCCTGGTTCCATTCCAGTCTTCGGTCCTCCAAAGACTGTCTAATGTTGTCCTCCCAGCGGACTCTGGGTCTGAATCCCTGGCTCTTAGTTTCCCAAGCTTGTCGTGGTAGCCGATCATCTCCCACTCTGCAGACATGGCCTAACCATCTTAGTTCGGACTGTTTTACTTGGGTCTGCAGAAATTGGGTTTTTAGGCCTTGCAGTATCGTCTGGTTGAGGACCATGTCTCTTCTCGTTACTACAACCACCTTTCTCAGGTACTCCATTTCTGAGGGTTTGATCTGGCTTTTGTGGGTTGTAGTCATTGCCCATGACTCGCGTCCATACGTCAAGACTGGGACATAGGTGGAGCGGTATACAGCCATCTTCGTTTTCTTGCCAACTCCTCTTTCGCTGAGGAAACCTCGATTAATGGCCTGAAAAAGTCTCCCAGCTGCTGCTCTTGACAATGTTACAAATGACTTTTATCAACAGTGTAAGGTGCCATGAAATGACAATGTTACAAATGACATATCAATGGTGTAAGACGCCATAAAATGAAAATGTTACAAATGACTCATATCAACAGTGTTAGACGCCATGAAATGAAAATGGAACAAATTACTTATACAAACAGTGTAAGACGCCACGAAATGACAATGTTACAAATGACTCAAATCCACAGTGTAAGACGTCATGAGATGTACCAACAGTGTAAGACGTCATGAGATGTACCAACAGTGTAAGACGTCATGAGATGTACCAACAGTGTATGACACGATGAAATGACAATGTAACAAATGACTTAACTGTATCATTGTCTGAGACACAATCTGGACAAATAAAAGAACTGTAATGCACTAATTATTGTAGCAAACAATTAAAATGTGCACAATCTTCTGTTTTATTTATAGGTTTATGGACGCACGATGAGTGTTGCAACAAGCCCCTTTAATGCAACAATTAGACCCATTACATATACATCTCCAATAGGCTAATCACCGGGTTGTCAAACATTTTGATTACATGTTTTGCCCAGGAGCCTTGTGCTCTTTGGGTCACCTCTACACCCTGTTTACGGGGTAGAAATGTTCCGATTAAGAAAGAAAGAAAGCATATACATCTCACCTTTTGAGTTTCCTAATTCACTAGGTTAAAAAGATAAATTAAAAGACATTAATAGTTAAAGTAACAACAACAACAAAAAGCGAAGAGTATTCCAGTCAAGGTAAATGTTTACATCTGCAAGCGAATTAAAAAAAAATACATAACAAACACGGTTTTTATTTACGAAAACGAAAACATTTACTTTTGTATCTGGAGTTGAACATAATAATAAAAATGTCTTGCATCAGTAGTATTTTAAGCTGGCCAATGAAACCAAGCCTGGGTGTTACACACTCCAGGCATGTACAAAATAAACAAGGTCAGACGAATTTTTTTTTTTTTTTTTTAAAGCTAGTCGCTTCCCTGATCTAGCATTTGTGACAACTAACCAGGACTGTGCAGTCTTAGTCGGGAGTCGTAGTTGTAGAGTCGGGAGTCGTAGTTGTAGAGTCGGGAGTCGTAGTTGTGGAGTCGAGAGTCGAAGTTGTGAAGTCGGGAGTCAAAGTTGTGGAGTCGGGAGTCGAAGTTGTGGAGTCGGGGGGCTTGGTTTGGTTGGTTTGGTTTTTAATGACTATCTTAATTGCACACGGACAACTCCATCAGTGCTCCGATCTCCTCCCTTAGATCACACAAGGAGGATCTCAGCACAGTGCACGAACTCTGTAGCACCGGTGAGAATCCCAATATGTGTATATATATTCTATAAATATTTTTGTGGTTGGGTAGGTTTCTAATTTTTTAATTTTGGCCTTCCAGATAGGTCTACTATCTGGGCGGGGGGGGGGGGGGGGGCGCTTAAAAAGTTGAAATAACACTTCAAAGGAGTTGTTTATTATTAACTTATTACATGTTATCCGATTTTAGAGCAGCAATGTTGTCGGACCTATTTGAAGCGATCCTTTTTGAGAGGATCAATTGAATTTCAATAAAAGAAAATATCATATTACTGTTTGAGTTGTTGTTTTGTGTTATTGTATGAATGAATGAGTAGTTAAAATGTAATCTACGAAAGCCAGGTATTCCTTCATTCACATATGTACCACTGTTATACACATAACCCCATATAAGTGCATAGTTTTATGCCATATGACTAGTAAAATAAAAAAAAAACTATAGTTGCAATCGCAGGCGGAAGTCGGAGATCTAAAATGTCAGGAGTCGGGGTTGTCAAATACTTTGGCAGACTCCACAACCCTACAACTAACACATGTAATCAGTCCTGGTCTCCCTTATGTTACAAATAGGAAGTTCCTTTGGATTTGAGCGCATGTTGGTTAAGAATCATGCGAATGCTATGTAGGGCAGGGTTGCCAGATTAAAATTATGAGAAAAAGCCAAACACCGCCACACCAAAAAAAAAAAAAAAAGCCAAACAATATTTCAAGTAGATATTTTATTCTCGTATCAAAAAAAAAAAAAAAAAAAAGCTTCAGATCCAGGCCATTACTGTCGTTCACATTTTAACCAGTTCCATACACTTTGTCAGATGTAAAGTCCTTTAACATTTCTTGATGATGCAGTGAAGTCCTTACAATATTTATTCGAAAGCAACAATTCTGCTCAGATTATTATAATGGCATTAAGAAGATGCAACAGCATTTTGTTTCTTGGTTTTGTTTTACCTGACGATAGAAGACAGAATATCCGCTCGAACTATAGAAATTCTCACTAGGGTTATTAGATAAAAGAGGGCTATTTTTCCCCCCAGAAAAGGGCTGTTTGTTACGTGCTGTTCTGAATAGTAGTATTAGCTGCAGGATAATTGTCCTGGGCCAAGTTAAAATCGTAGGGATAGCAGTAACAGCGAACGAACAGACTTCACAATAATTACTGAGCCACACTGGATGACGAGGACAATATATTTATTTATACACTTCAATATTGGCTCCATGTTTCAATACATTGTTCATGCACTTGTGCTTTAGCATTAAGCTGTCGTATTCAATATAGATTAGGCAGTCCGTCCATGTCTCAGACGCTGTCCCATTATTCTCATTATTTTTATATGATTCACACACGAAACTTAGAAATCATACTCCCTGTAAAGCAGAAATACTATGTACACCTCACAGAAGCATATTGGTGTAATAGTGATGGAATATAACCAGGGATACACTACGAAACATCAGGAGCCTCACACATGCGTCCTCACGCCATCAACACATTCGTCCAAGTTCCTTGCAGACGATACATTCACTTCTGCTCCTAAACTGACGTCTGCTTATTGTACCTTATCGTCATGACGTCACATCCTCTTACGGTGTAATTCCGTAATTTCGGTGGTGTATGGAGAGGTCAGGGAGGGGTAGTACCTCTGGTGAAGGGGCAGTCGCACCTCCTTCGGAAGTGGCTCTTCCACAATTGGTCCCCACCTACCTCTCAGCTCTCACCTGTGGCGCCAAGTAGCTGGTGCATGCACAGCGGCCACACCCCGGATCACCGCCTCGACTGGCGGGCTAAACCAGGTTCGGGTACCCGAGGGGGATTTAGACCCTCGGTGAAAAACAGGGTTTGTATACCTAGCGTGTGAAGACTGGATTTGGCGGACTATGCGGACGAAGCCACCATCTGGCTCAACGGATATGAAGGCAACTAAAAGCAGCGCGGAGTGGAACGCAAAGAGCACGGCGAGACACTTAGAACGCCCTGGTCAGCCACTGCATCCTGTATTGTCGCCAGTCGTCTCGATAATATCTTGCCACTGGACCAGATAATTCAGGACGAGAGAGTGAGGATGACGATTGGCGCAAATCTTTCTCACTTAAATCCAATTACAGCGCAAGTCACAGCTTCAAACAGAAACAGATGTGCCACAACTCAAGTCTGAAGCTGTTGCCATCTTTGCTTGCGATGGGCAACTATTATTATTAATTCCGTAAAAAAGAGATAATAAATAGAGCCCAATATAGCTCGATATAAGACTCACGCATAGTTATCAAATTTAATTGTCACATAACCCCTCCCCCCGAACGATAATAAAAACAAAGTTTTTATTATGAGGATGGTGTGAAAAACCAAAAATCAATACAGTGATGTATAGTCATCTCATCTCATCTCATAATCGGAACCTCTTCTACCCCGTAAAACGAAGTGTAGAGGTGACCCAAAGAGCACAAGGCTCCTGGGCAAAACATGTAATCAACATGTTTGACAAACAGGTCATTAGCCCATTGTGTGTGATGTATAGTACCATGATAAATTGCAGGTAGTGTGATCTCGTATAGCTCCTAGGTTTGCCAGAAGGTCAGGCAGTTTAACACTAAAAGTCAGGACAATGGTCTATAAACCACAGCCAATGCCAAATCATAGTACAACCCATTTAACACACAAAAGTGATGTAGCCATCATTAAGTGTCCACATCCCCTTTTGAAAAAAAAAATAGTAGCAATAAATCAACTCAAATTCCTTAAACCGTCAAGTTGCAAACATACCAGTCCAGTCAAGTCATATTTGTCAAATGACTGACTAAATAGTCAAAGGCAAAGTCTCAAAAGCACTAATGAATATCAAGAACTTGCACATTTAAGACATTCTAGTAATGAAAACAATCAGATTAATATTGTGAATGATTGACGCTTAATAATAAATAGATTTTTGCAATGTGCAAATATGGTTTAAGTGTACATTAAAGATACATTATTGTGTCCATGTTTGAACAAAATGACAAAGTTGTGACCAATCTGGTAAAATTACACCGATATTCAGTATGATGTATGAAATTGTTGTCATTAAACACTTATAATGTTCATTTGTAGAATTAGTGTGAGTGTTGTAATGTCTAGTGACAAATAAACAAACTCATCAAACTAATGAATTATATTCCAAAGCTAATTTAAGAAAAGAAGTATTGTATGGTTTAGTAATGTCCTCCGTGCTGGATCTAGTGCACTATTAAAATTACCAATGTTCCGCGAAAAATCTTCCATAATTATGTTCAAGTCAAAGTCATTCTCCATTCTCTTGTTTGACGTGGCATGAAAGTTCAGTAAGTACAGATCACTGTGCATGTTCTATTCCTTTGCCGACCGATGATTAGTGCAATCTGACAATATCTCATTTATGTTCATTGTCTAAGACAAGACGGCATGGGTTATTTTTCCTAACATGTATGCACACGGTTCATAAAGTTCGTTATAAAAACGTTGCGAAAATGAATGTTTCAAAAATGTCAGATGACTCGAAAATAAACATTTGTTGCATTTAACAATATCCTGAGCGTGGTATGCACAAGGTTTGCATAGTCCATCATACATATGTAACAAGACGAGTGTTTCAAGGTGTCACATGAAATAAGCGGTTGCAGCATTCAGCATCATCAATACCATGATCTCGGCGAATATCGTTCTTTATAAGCAATCATCGTATAAAGGGTATCTGCGCGCTTCATCCAATGTCATCGAGGAAACAATCTGTTCTGAAGTTATGTTGATTTGATAGTACATTTGAGTTGTAAAGTTGTAACAGTCAGATAGCAACGTCAATAACTCTGCAGTCACAAGTAAATCGTATGCACAGTCAGCATGATCTACGCATCTGTTGCATAAGTGCCATTGTTTAACTCAATGTAGCGCAAGCGGATAAGTTCGATGCAACGAATCCTCTGTATTAACGTTTGATGTGTTGTCGGTTGAGTTTGGGTCCTTGACACATCTAGATAAAACGTCAGCGACAACATTCTGATGACCTTTTATAGCTCTAATTTGGAAGTCATAGGGCTGAAGTGCCATTGCTGCTGTGGCTGCTCTTTCGTTTCTAAATCTAGCAGATTGTAAGAATGCCAAAGCGTGTTGGTCAGTCTCCTAGATGAATCTTGCGCCTATGAGAAATCTCTGGAGTTTGGCAAAATACCATACCAATGCGAGTAGCTCGCGTTCTAAGATGGGGTATTTTCTTTCGGTGGGATTCAACTTATGACTCACATAGAGAATCGGGCGAAGCATGTTGTCAATATTTTGCATAAGGGTATCACCTATCCCAGAGCCAGAAGCATGGACCCTAAGAATAAAAGGAGATCTAATATTAGGCAATTTTAAAATTGGTGATCTAGAAAAAGAACATTTAAGCATATTTAATTACTCGTTACAAGAATGACTCCAAATTATTTTATTAGGAGCGGCCTTTTTTAATAACGTGGACAAAACTGAAGTAATCTCTGAAAAATGAGCTAAAAACTTTCTGTAGAAGTTAACAAGACCTAAGAGACTTCTAACTTGGTTTTTTGTTTGTTTTTGAAATGTTAAATTCAAGATCTTTGAAATTTTGGAGTCTTTAGGCTTTAAGAAACCTCCACCTACTCTATGTCAAAGAAAAGAAGTTTGATTGAACCCTATCTGAACCTTAGAAGGTCTGGCTGTAAGATGATGCATACGAAGAGTTTGCAGTAGAGATTGAACTCCAAGAACATGATCATTCCAAGATTCGTGGAATAGACAAATGTCGTCTATGTACGGGATGATATCATCACGCGTAAAGAAGATTTTTCTCATCATTCGGACAAACGTGGCAGGTGCGTTTACAAGTCCGAAACACATAAAGTTGGATTGGAACAAACCTAAAGGAGTAGCGAAAGCTGTGTAAGGCTTAGCTCTCTCAGACAATGTGACTTGCCAATATCCTTTAGACAAATCAAATTTGCCGAAGAACGTGGCAGCAGAAACTTTTTCCAGCATAGTTTCAAGAACAGGGATAGGTTCATTATCAGTGATAGTTATACTATTAAGACGTCTAAAATCTATGCATATCCTAATAGACTTGTCTTTCTTTCTAATGATCACCATGAGGAAACCATGTGGTGAATGAGAAGCAGAGATAATTCCTAATTTAATCATATCCACTATTTCTTTCTGCCCCTGAGATTGAATATGCATAGGTATTGGGTAAGGTTTAAGTTTGATAGGTCTGAGATCAGTAAGCTGAATATCATGCTCAATGATATTCGTACGATCAGGAATATCCGTGAGTACGTCCGGAAATGATTGTAGTAAGAAAGATATCTTTTCCTTTTGGTGAGGAGCAAGATTTGGAGAAACTGTGACATCTGTCCATGATTCAGTAGAAGTGGTAAAATAGACAAGGAAATAGATGTAGCAGGAACGTTGGGTAATTCAGACAATTCTTTCTGTATGACCGCTAAGGAAGATCGACGATCGATAGATTCGCCGATAGCATTGAAGACTAGTCTGAGATTTTGCGAACGAGAGTGGAACTTTTGCAACTTGTTGATGTGGAAAGTTTTCTCTTTCCCATTGATAGCAATAATGTAATCAACATCTAACAACGTTTCAAAAACTCTGTGTGGTCCTTTCCAAGAAACTAACAATTTATTGTCTTTGTTTTGTAGCAAAACATAGACCTCATCACCTGGCCATAGTTGGCGCAACTTTCTGTTCTGGTTAACAAATAATCTAGCCTTCTTTCTTTCTTTGATCCTTAGCCGCCGACCGTCAAAGCAGTCAGTGGCATCACACCTGGTGGCGTCTTGTAGGGCAACAACAAATTGATTCCACTTTACTCGGTCGGTGGCCATCCTTCATACTGTACCACAACTCTGGTTCATTCTTTGCATTTCAGCCTCCACAGTCCTCCGCCAAGTTGTTTTTGGTCGGCCTCTCTTTCGTTTTCCTTCAGGGGTCCATAGCATAGCTGTTCTTGTGATGGCATTGGGGTCTCTTCTGAGGACATGGCCAACCCAGCTCCAGCGTCTGCCAGCTATGGTGGTGTGCATGTCCTCTTGCTTGCTTCGAGTAAGCAGATCTTGTTTGGTGATGGTATTCGGCTAAAAGATTCGGTGAATTTTTCTTAGGCATGTTGTGTGAAAAGATGACAATTTCGACATTTCCTTCTCTGTAACTCTCCAGCATTCCGCACCATAGAGAAGCACAGAAAGCACACTGCTCTGATATAATCTTAATTTTGTCCTTGTGCTGTACTGAGGAGAGGACTTCCAGATGTTGTTTAGACTTAAAAAAGCTGTTCTTGCTTTGTTCATTCTGTTGTTGATGTCTTTGCTTGCTCCGCCTTCTGGTGTTACTATGCATCCTAGGTATGCGAAAGTGTCTGTCTGTTCCAGTTGCTGAAACAATCTAGCCTTATACTTGGCTTTTTCGAAGCCTCTACTGCTAATTGGCTAGCGTCGATAATTTTCTTGCGTAGGTTAACCACGTATTGGTAGGAGGTTTGGACATCCTCAGGCATGTCAGCTCCAAGCAATAGCTGTTTCAGAATGGACAAAGGTCCTCTTGGTTTGGCGCTGAAAATCAACTCAAACGACAAAGATCCTGTATGTTCGTTTGGAATCTCGCGATAAACTTGAAGATGAGGTAACAGAAGCCAGAGACACGACAGAAACAGAACAAACAACTGAGGCAAACATCTTGCTCAAAGCAACCACTGCAAAGTACAGAAGAACATGAAACCAAACAACAAGAGACTGCTGGAAGCAAACAACAGAAAATATCAACTTAGATAAAAAAAAAGGGAACAAACTGTGGAAACTAGTTAGAGCTTTGAACAACGAAGAACCTTACAAAAATCACATCACAATCAAACAACGTGAAAATATGCTCTCGGGAAAAAAAGCTGCAAATGCACTCATGGAACACTATGCTGGTGCAAACCACATTGATGTCCCAATAGACAGAAGAAAGACCATCACTGATGAACAAAGGAGTCATGACAACAAAAAGCTTGCACCAGAAGAACACATGATGGCAAAGTTAACAATGCAAGAAATGGAAGAGGCAATGAGGGCGCTAAAGAAAAAGAAGTCACATGGAAAGGATGGGATAACCAATGAAATGCTAACAGGCATAGGAACAAGCTTCTGACCATCCTAAACTGCAGCTGGAAAAGAGGAATAGTACCACATGCATGGAAAGACGCCATACTGATTCCAATACCTAAGAAAGACAAAGTTCAGACAGAACCAGATGGCTACAGACCTATCAGTCTACTACGTTGTGTTGGAAAATTGATGGAGCGCATAATTAATACTCGACTAATGTGGCATCTAGAGGAAAAAATCTCTTAGCCCAACAGCAAGCAGGATTCAGAAAACACAGATCCACTGAAGACCAGATCACTTATAAAACTCAGAAAATTGAGGACGCTTTCAAAGAAAAAAAGCACACTCTGGTGGTTTGGGTGGACTTAGAAAAAGCATTTGACAAAGTGGAAAGATGGACTTAAAGTCAAGCTGCAAAGAAGTGAAGTGTGTGGGAGAATGTTCAAATGGATCAGCCACTATCTTGAGAATAGAACGGCCAGAGTCCTACTACAAGGACAGACCAGTAGGAAGATGGTATTGGAACAGGGTGTTCCCCAAGAAGGAGTCCTGTCACCCACGTTGTTCCTCACATATATAAATGACATATCAGAGAATACTCCAAGAAAAACCCACAATGCCTCCTTTGCAGACGACTTAGCCCTGTGGATCTCAGAGGAATATATCACTACGACAAGCCTTCGGATGCAGCAAGCCCTAACATCATTGGAGGAGTGGGCCAAGGCATGGTTAGTAAAGATAAATTAAGGGAAAACATCATTCAGTGTTTTCTCTCTCAAACAAACCACAGATCTCAAAATTGGTGCTAAATGTGAAAAATCTACATCTGGATGACAACCCAACTACCTAGGCATTACCTTTGATCGCCGCTTGACGTGGAAAACCCAGATTGAGAAAAACAGGACAAGAGCAAGGCAGAGAATGGCAATCATGAAAAAAACTTGCTAGCATGGGTTGGGGAGCAGACGAGAGAGTACTAAAGAAGCTATATACTGGGCGAGTGAGACTAGTCTTAGAATATGGCATTGCAGCATGGTCAACGGCAGCTAAGTCGAACTTTGACAAAATAAACAGAACCCAAAACCAAGCAATGAGAATCATAACAGGGGGCATGAAGTCAACACCCATAAAAGAGTTGGAAAAGATTACTCACCTTCAGCCTATGGAGGATAGAAGAGATAGCAGAGCCCAGAAACAAGCCGACAAATTCAGGAGGCTGATAGACCACCCAATGCACCAGAGAATAAATGGACTTGGAAGGGGAAGACTGAAGCGAAACAATTTTGTAGAGACAGTCAAAACAAATATGAGAGCAGACCCCATAAACGCAACATCAACAGCTACGCCAATATTTACTCCACACAAACTACCAATTTGGAAACAACAGTGCTTCCCTGAAATGATAGAAAACGTTCCTGGTTTTGAGTGAAAGAACAGCCAAAATAAAACAGAAAGGAGAGTCCTAACCACAAAATATATAGAGAAACATTACCCAAGTAACACCTGGATCCATGCATACACAGATGGACCAGCAACTAATGCAACAGAAGATGGGGGTGGGGGAGTCTTCCTGAGCTTAAGCAATGGCACACAAAAAACGATAGCAGTCGCAACGGTGACATTTTCAAGTAACTTCAGAGCAGAGGCAGAGGCTTTAAAAACTGCAACAGAAATTCTAATGACAGAAGAAAGCTCAGAGAGATCAGTAGCTATCTTCTCAGATGCCTGTCAGTGATTACAACGCTGACAAGTCAAAGTAATGCTGAACTGGATGACCTAAGAGTAACACTTCTCAGACTATGTCAGCAGTACAAAAGAGTCGTGATACAATGGATCCCTTCTCACTGCAACATCCCTGGAAATGAAGAGGCTGGCAGATTGGCAATGGAAGGGGGAAAACTTCCTCAACTTGACACAAATATAACTTATGAGGAGTCCAAGAGTTTTATCAAGCGCAGGTACAGGCACAAGTGGGAAGAAGAGCATCCAGGCCACATAAAAAATGATCCGTATTACCAGCTCAGCAGAAGTGAACAAGTGGTAATCTTCAGACTTCGCACATGTCATAACAGATTGAGATACCATCTATTCAACAAATTAAAGATAGGAACTACTGATGAGTGTGACTGTGGCACCGATAAAATGACTGCCGAACATCTGCTTCAAAGGTGCCCAACATATGAGAAACAGAGAAAACGCATATGGCCATCACCAGTACCATTCCTGGAGAAAATCTACGGAGATATCAACAGCCTTAGGTTGACCACTGCTTTCTTTGAACTTATTCAAGTTGACATCTGAGGGTGAACTTTGAACTTATTCAAGTTGACATCTGAGGGTTAACGAAGAAGAAGATATCTTTTGTGAGGGACCCAAAGACTCAGCAAAAGAGAATGCAGTCAGCGACCCATAGCTTGACTGCTTGCGTCAGGGTCAGCGAACCAGAGCTGACCAAGACCCTACTCCACCTCCACGTGGTGGTCCTGGAAACAGGCTGCATCACTGCAGTCTGGATGAGAGAGTAGGGATCGAAGAGGGAAGGCAAACCCGGTCCCAAAAAATGCCGTGCTGAAGTCGGATGTGCCGGCCAAAAGACGCAGATATCGCAGCTCCGCTGTAAACAGACACAACGCAACCAACGTCCTTTTCAGGACGAACGAGGAAGAGGAAGAAGAATATCTTTTGTCACCCCAGGCAAAAAAAAAAATTGGACAAAACTCTTTGTTTTGTTTTGCAATTCCTAAATGTCCCGCACAATTCACATCGTGCGCATGACGTAACACAAAACGTCTAAAATTAGCAGACACCGTAATTTGCTTATGCACTGATGTGGCATTTTTAAAGTTACGAACCAAGATACCATTCTTGATCGTATACCAATGCACTGCATTATCATCATACAACACATCATCAGACTTGGCAACCTGAATAAATGTCTTTAATGAATCATCATCATTTTGCATCTTAATGAATGACTACTTATCAACTACTGAAATTTGTAACTCATCATCATCTGTCGCCTCCACATCATTTACACCATCAGACTGTGTTTGTTCATTTCTTTGTTCACGAGCCTGAGCTCGGGTTGTAACAGCATTTGCAATTCACCAAGTGTTGTTGTTCCCGTTGTTTAATGTCATCTTTAGTGCATTCCTGAAGTCCTGGGATATTTCCAATAATTATCCCAGCCACTGGTTCCTTTAATAAGCACACTAAAGTCCTTCCTGTGAAAAATAGGGTATCCAGGAAGACCTCAGCGCTGGGGTAAAATTCCACCGAACCTCAGAATGTTATGCACTTCACCTCTCTACCTGTGTAATCAGCTTGGTCAACCAATGATCTGCACACACTAACAGTGGTTCATCACGTGTTTCTTAGCACTGTAACAAGTTGGTTGTTTTTTTATAACAAACCCTTTGTTTAAAGTTAATGACCCTGTACCATCGTATGAAGCCATAACTGGTAAAGGATGGCCGCATAATAGCCTTGGAACATATTCCAGCTGAAACAAAGTATTACATTCAATGCCCTTTGCTCTATTGGATAAATCTACACTACAAGCATTTGCATAAGATGTAGCACTGTTATTTTGGGTAATGTTACCTGTATTGTTGTTATCCTGATGCATAACTGAATTTGATCGTTCTGTATTTCTTGAATGACGATAATTATTATTTTGCTGGAAGTTTCTGTTATTATTATTACCATTGTTTCCATAGAATGGTCTATGTCCTCTGTTGGATTGGATGTTGTATCCTCCTCTGTTCCATCTCTGTTAGGTCTAGAAAAGTACTGTTGCGGTACATATTCATCATCATAAGAGCGGAAATTTCTTTGCGGTTGCCGTGACCTCATGTCAAAGTTATTTTTCCCTTGAAAAGATCTTGCATTGTGATCACTAATCATTTGAAAATTCCTGTCAACACTATGTGATCTTGGTCTGGGTGTGTTGAAATTCATTGTTCTTGCTGCTGGCACTGGTAATGGATACTTGGCCCCCATTTTAGAATCTGTTACGTGCTGTTCATCATAGAACATGGGCCAAGTTAAAATCCCGTACAACAGACACCTCCAAGTGGTGGTCCTGGAAACAGGCTGCATCACTGCAATCTGGCTGAGAGAGTAAGGATCGAAGAGGGAAGGCAAACCCGGTCCCAAAAAATGCTGTGCTGAAGTAAATTAATATGAGACAAACATAAAGGTATGTTATCAGGCACTCGTAAGAAATAAAGAAGTAGAACACTAGACAACAGAAAAACAAGAGACACAGTGGCTTACCCAGGATTCGAACCCTGGACCTTCCGTGCGACAATTCCGCCTAGCTATGCAAGCGAATCACACTATCCTGCCGGCCATCTACGCATCACCAAAAATGATGCTTCGATGACAGGTCATTAGTGCAAACCGCAAGACATAACACCGGAAGTTAACTATGGGCAGTTCAGCCTATTAATGGCGCAATCACTTCTGTTGTTCCCCTATTATACAGTATAGGCCGGTCTATACAAGACAAAGACCTTAATACTGTGTTTTTCTGTTGTCTAGTGTTCTACTTTTTTATTTCCTACGAGTGCCTGATAACATACCTTTATGTTTGTCTCATATTAATTTACTGTTTACAGGCCTCGGGTTTCCCTTCCTTATGTGCTGAAGTAGGATTTGTCGGCCGAAAGGCGCAAATATCGCAGCTCTGCTGTAAAAGGACACAACGCAACCAGCGTCCTTTTCAGGACGAACAAGGAAGAAGGAGAAGACACCATAATCTCAAGAACAAGTAGTTTTTGTAGTCTGATATTATCTTTAACAGTAAAGTTTCGATTTTTGCATCCAACTTAGCTTGGGCTAGCTCTGCAGAAGTGGAATGTGCTTTTAACTCCTCCCACTTCATTAAGACACTAAAAAGAGCATTTTCTCAAACGAGCCAACGAGTAGATTTTTTTTTAAAGAAAAGAGGGGCAATTTGAGTCGTTTTAGGTTATGTAGATGTGTTTATCACTCGAAACATATCTTTGTATGATTCTCGTCTTAGCTCACTATTACAAAACCAGCAAGTTATTTATGTCAATCAGAATCAAGCAATTGACGGTATTATGGATCCTGCACGTTGAATGCACAATGGAAGTGAATGACAAGTATACAATAGCTGAGCACAGTAGAGAGGCATGTCTTTCATACTAGACCACGCGGGGTTATTACATTCAACCATGTGTTCATGCCTCAGTCCAGTGCAAACCCGATGCAGTTCGCAAGATTTTGTGCACATCTAGTAATTTTCGGCGAAATCAAACTAATATGTATTCTCCCTTAGCCTCTAGTATCGTCATTAAATGTCGTTTACGATAGTAACTTGTATCTTTCCCTTAATATCATAAATGGGAACACACATAAACAATTTCAGATTGTTAAAAAGAAAAATATAAAAAGCCAAATGAATTTTCTGACGCCAAATGATGACAGAAAAGGCCAGATTTGTAAAATTTGGCGAAAAAAAGAAGCCATATTGGCATCTTTGCTGCAGGGATATGCATTGTTAGCATCATCAATGCTAACTTCTGGTAGACTGTTAATTAATCTAAAATATCCTCTGTTTTGTTATTGGCTCGGTTGAATTAGTCCAGTCCGGTTTTACATAAGATTTATTCAGTACTAACGTTTCATGACACAGATAGGTAAAATGAACGACTTAATAGAGCATTGGCGGTGTCACAAGATGGATTTTGGTGCGTCCTCTGTCCGATCTCTCTTTCAATACGGCAGTATCAGTTATGTTTTTGTACTGATTTCATTGGGATTTTGTTTTCGAGTCGCACCCTTTTCTTTCTATTTGCTATGTAGCAGAGAGCTTGTTTGTTCAAACATCTGTCACCCCTTGTTGGTGATAATACATCGCGTTTGCCAGGGTGCGGCAAAGCTTTGCTAAGATTAGGCCCGGGTGCGCTGCAGATAAGAGATTAATCGTCTGTGCGACACATTCTTGACAGTCAAGCATGACATAGCCGTTTCCGGTCCACCTTTTTACAAAGACATTACTTTAGCGAAAGTAATAATTTGTTACATCTTACACACATTATTGTGTGAGGTTACCGATATGTCTATAAGTTCGCATGCTGGCAATCGGATGTTTACAGCAAATTTTCAGAAAAGTAATGTTTGAGTTTTTGCACTAGATGAGTCACGCAAAATATTCAAATCAGATTGGCGGATCGTTTTAGCCCCATAACAAACAGGGTGGAGTAAGACAGTGAATATAACCTGACATATCTCAGTGGTTTTTTTCACTGTGATATTAACGCTTGCAAAGACACCGACGTGCCAGTTAGAATTCAGAATTTCCATTTATCAGACCATTTATCATTTATCTTTTATTGGATTAATCATCAGGACTTACAATTCAGCCCTGGAAATCTCTATCATTTTAATAAGGAAAGCAGCTATCTGAGGAAACTGAAGGAAACACACGGAGTCAGAAAGGGAATTAAAGTTCAAATTAACGACCCAAAGTACTCGTGTAATAAGGCAAATGCATTGCCTTTTATTCATCTGTAAGCCAGGATTGGCGTAAGATATGATTTTACATTCTATATTTTATTACTAACATGTGAACTAACATATATATGTATATTACCATGTGAATTTTAATATGTGAAAATCGCTAGTGGGTGTCTGTTGCAAGTCTATTTCTATGTGCCACCAAATGCTACCGCTGGAAAGCGGTTACTTATATAAAGGACTGGAAACCACCACTGTTGCAATAGGTGGTGTCAGGAGGCAAATGTTTAATGTATAGGTTCCAGGGGGATAATTAGTTTAAACATCATCAGCAAGGTCCAAATGTTACAGGATAGATTTCGTAAGCATCCTACTGTATAATGTTTGATGTATAAATTGGACTGACACTCAAGACAGTACGTACGCAAATGAATAACTTGACAGAAGTCTGGGTCACAGTTCCATTATATAATATTGACAGCTTAGTCCTGGACATCAGTAACAATAGTTCAAAATACTTGCATAATAAGAATATGTAATGCAGTCATCCTGAAAAGGGTCTGATATATTCGGGGTCGTGTACTGGTCATCAGTGAAGAAGGTCTTCTTTGGGTTACCACTGCATAATTGAATCAACCGGTCATGTTGACACAGAGTGGGAGTGTCAGGTAACGTGAATGGTGGAATGGTTCTGTGTAATTGACCACTTGATAATATTACACTCACACACTCTTATGCAAGTCAATGATGACTGGAACTACAGCTGACATTTCACAGTTTAATAAGGACGCATACATCTGGACAGCACGGAACATAGTCATAGGAACATGTTGACATGTACATCATTAGGCATTTGAATAGTAGATCATATTTCATGCAGCATTCAAATATGATGGGCGATATAAGGTAATCATTCAATGTTCTGGCAGACTATTGCCATATCCCCTAACTGACTGAACGCATCAGTGGGTGTGGGTGTGTAAACATATAAAGAGTTCACTGGACGAACTTTTTCCTTGGCTAAGTTCTCCAGCGGCATATATCAAATGTTTATGTAACAAAGTTAAACCACGATAGGGGTTTTCATATTAATAAGATCTCCATATCACTGTCCGATAATAAGTTTGATATACTGTTCTCTTGACGGTGATCCATAACGATGACAAGAATACAAGATGGCTACCTTCCTGAGTTTTGCTCACTCACCCAGAAGAAGGATAATGATAAGCCAAAGTTAATTCACAATTTGAATATCAATAATTTCATAGAGTTTCCCTACAGTTCCACATTAATAAGATTGCCTCATGTAGACATAAGCTCTGTTGGGAAACCTGTCATCTTCAACTGTATATATAAACGACCAACGATGCTCGAAACACGATGTCCATCTAGGTCTAACCAAATAGAGATCATCAAAAGAAGGGTCTGGTATTACCTGGAGTCCGAATTAATAATAAAGTACACGAGGAGAATCTCTGACCATAGAATCCCACAGAGGCACTATCTCCTTCTGAAAAATCATTCACAAATCACTTTTCAACCTTTAAAAGGACCAGCCAAAAAATACACACGGCCATTCTCAGCCGGCTTTGTCGAGACTCAGTACGCCTCCGTAGGACAACGAATACCTGCCCCAGAGTTCGGCACAAAGAATATAATCCGACCTAAACATACAAAGATATACAATATAAGACTGAATCTTCTTGCACTAGACAAGTAATACATATGAATTCAGGCCATAAACATTCTAAGCAAAATCAATCTATTTTCTGGCCCTAACAAATGAGAAATGACATAAATTCGGTATTCATACGCTAAATCAATATTCAAGGGAGATCATTCACATAATCAAAAGTATAAACCAATCATGGATTATCTAGCTTTACAAAGGAAAGCATTTTCGTACACTCAATAAATACAAATATATATTTCCATATTAAATAGACATACAGGATGAATTGTATGCCTCACTGAAGTAATCCGTGCGTCACACAATTCCATACAACAAAATATGTGCGCAACAGACTACCACACCCCCGGGGGAAAAAAATGGTACATTTTTTTTTTGAAATACATCTAGGAGCAACATACAATACGCTCTCAACGCACGAATGATAATGCGCAGATGATAAGCATTCCAAACAAATGTAACGCCTAATGTAAGGCTAAGTCGTCCTATGGTACGACAAATTAGAATATATCTTAGAATCCAGAGAAAGTCTTTCTCTGAGTATAAATATTTCCAGAGAGGTGTCACCAACGACTACTACACTACTAGCAATGCCACAATTTATACAATAGTTTATCCAATAATTTCATATTAGATATCTTAAGTTAGGACCGAGTAATTCTTCTCTGCGGCATTTAGTTTTCGAGAAATATACATCACAGGGTGCAGAGTTCCAGAGTACTCTTGCATTAGTGCTGCTCCAATCCCTGTGGATGAAGCGTCACTACGAAGAATAAATGTCTTATCTTTAGTAGGTAACACTAAAATAGGTGAAGTAGAAAACATAGTTTTAATTTTATCCAAAGAGGATTGACATTCTTGAGTCCAATGGACTATATTAGGAGACCCTTTCTTTAGCAAGGAAGAAAGAGGTGACATGATCGAGGACAGATTCGGGATGAATCGTCCATAAAATTGTATCAGACCCAAGAGACTTCGCACTTGCTTTTTAGTCTTAGGAATGGAAATGTTAAGTATCTTACTTGTATTATGGTCCTCTGTTTTTAGGAAACCATGACCAACACGGTGACTTAAGAAAGATATTTCGCTAAAACCAATACAGGCTTTAGATGGTTTCGCTGTCAGGTTATGCTCGCGTAAGATAGACAATAGTTCATTTAACCCGTTATAGTGATCTTCCCAAGTATCACTGAAAAGACAGATGTCATCAAGATATGCAATGACATCTGAGCGATGAGATAGGATTCGACGAATCATGCGTACGAATGTTGCAGGGGCGTTCATAAGGCAGAAAGGCATGAAATTCCATTGGAATAGACCCCTAGGTGTCGAAAAAGCAGTAAACGGTTTGGCGTGTTCGGATAGTGGAACTTGCCAATATCCCTTAGACAAATCAAGTTTAGTGAAGAAATGAGATTTCGATAGTCTAGTAAGTAGCTCTTCTAGTAAAGGCATAGGTTCAGCATCAAATTTCGTCACTTGGTTCAATTTGCGATAATCAACGCAAAGACGTATGTTATTGTCTTTTTTTCGTACAATAACCATCGGCGAAGAATATGCTGATGTGGATGGTTCAATTATTTTTAAATCTATCATCTCATCCAACTCTTTCTCAACCTGTGCTTGAAAATGTATCGGGATAGGATACGGTCTGACTCTTATAGGATTATGGTCAGTAAGTATAATGTCATGTTCAATGACATCAGTTTGACCAGGAATGTCAGTAAGGACATCCTGAAATCGTTGTAACATAGTAGAAACTTTTTTCTGTTCTCCTAGAGACAACTCGGGAGAGACCGTAACATCTTTCCATGATTCATTAGAATGAAGTGGAATCATCGGAAAAGGGAGATTCACATCCGAGAAACTCGTTTCCTCATCCTGTATTACTGACAGTGATGAGTAATGTCCACGTGGGACCGGAGAGTCGTCCGTTGCCTGGAAAACAGGTTGTAAATAATCCGGACGTTCATGGAAATCCGTAAGCATGTTGATGTGGAAGGTTTTATGCTTCCCTTTAATATCGACGATATAGTCAACATCGGAAACTTTTGATATTACATCGTACGGACCTTTCCAAGAAATAAGAAGTCTGTTTTCCCTACAAGGTAGCAAGACAAATGCTTTGTCACCTGGACAAAGTGGTCGCAAGCATCTCTTCTTATTGGCAAATTGCCTTGCCTTCTGTTTCGCAAATTCAGAAGAAGCAGTTGCCAATTTGCATGCTTCAATAATCTTGTGTCTAAGCGCAATGACATATTCGTAAGAGGATTTTGTGTCATCGACAATATTATCGGCAGTTATAAGGTCATGAAGTAAGGACATAGGACCTCGCGGTTTCGCACCAAAGACAAGTTCAAAGGGAGAAAATCCTGTATGTTCGTTGGCGACCTCTCTTATGCAAAGAGAGCCGCGGGTAAAACCCTGTCCCATTCTTGAGGATGATCTTCAGTTATCTTTCCTAATAGGTTTTTGAGAGTCCTATTCAGACGTTCTACCATCCCATTAGACATAGGATGATAAATACTACTCAGAGATCTCTCTATCTGTAGAGTCGCCATTACTTGAGACATGGTATCCGATATGAGTTGGGTACCATGGTCTGATAATATTTCTGCTGGAAATCCCAGACGAGAAAATATTAGCCAAAGAGCATCAGCAATATCAGCAGTAGTTATGCTCTTTAGAGGAACAGCCTCTGGCCAACGTGTGCACATATCAACACACGTCAAGATAAATTGGTGTCCTCTAGCAGACTTTATCTTAAATGGACCAATGATGTCTATCGCCATTTTTTAAAATGGTCGAATTGGAATATCTGCAGCCTGAATAGGTGCAGCATGGCGTGGACCTTTGGATTTAATCTCTTGACATACCCTACAAGATCGACAATAGATTCGTATGTCCCTGTTCACAAAAGGCCAAAAGAAAGACACAAGAACTCTAGATTTAGGACGGGAAAAACCCATATGCCCAGCACACTGAGAATCATGAGCGTGCTGTAAGATTTTAACTCTCATATTTTTGGGCACAAGAATTTGAGAATGAATGGACTTAGCGGAGTCTTGTACCATACGTACAAGTACGCCATTCTTCATCGTAATCCAAGATTTACGATTTGTATCTTTATTCGGATCACCTTTTGTTGCTAGCGTGAAGAATTTTTTTAGAGTAGGATCATCTTCTTGCTTTTTTTATAAATGAGTCGCGAGAAATTTCCAAGAGATCATCTTGGTTCTGCGCATCATTATCTTCAGAAGGCGAAGATTGAGGCATGTTAAGAGCTTGAGCTCTAGTGACTACAGCATTAGCAGCTTGCGTATTTTTATTTTCCCACTCAGCAATTTGTTGCGGAGTGCATTCTTTCACTCCATGAATGCGACTGATGATAAGATCAGCGATCGGATTCGGCAGAAGACATGCGTGCACATCTCCTGTAAAAAGGGAGTAGCAATATTGATAATGGCAGTAGAGTACTTCTCCAATGTGCCACCAAATGTTACGCACTTGATTACTTTGCCAGTGGCTCGAGAAGGATCTACGAGTGACTGCCTCACACCAATGGTAGTGCACCCCGAATCGAAAAGAATTGATACCGGAGTACCCTCTACTAGACCTCTATTGAAGACAAGAGCGCCTCTTCCATCATGCGCGACTGACGCAGGAAGAGCGGGAAGAGGATGACCACAGCTTAAAGTAGAAACTGTGGTTGGATCAAATAATGTTTTGCATTGGGAGCACTGAGATGCTCTCCCAAAATCAAAAGCAGAACATCCTACATTATTAGAGTCTTTCTTATTATTATTTTGATTACCGGCTTCATGGAGCTCTTGCTGTGCAGAGTTAGCCTGGTAATGAAATTTATGTCTTTTATATTGTGATCTACTCGATTATTATAACCTCTATAGTTATTATTATTTCCTCTGTTATAACCCCTGTTTGGGTTTGAATCATAATGTTCATGATCATAATCATCATGCTCATTATAATGAGTATCTCTGTAATGTTGGTTTTGTTATTTCCATGAAGGAAAACTTGGGTAGTTCCTATAGTGACTTCTTTTGCGGAAATTTCTGTAATTATGGCCACCCCTGTATCGAGGACTATCAGCCCGATTCCAGTTCTTCGAAGAAGAACCCTGATTCGACTGGTTACCTTGGTTTTGATAACTATTCCAATTAGCCTTTTTGTCAAATTTGTTTTGAGCTCCTTGAAACTTATGTGAGTAATTATGATTGTATTGTGTCGCTGAAGCAGCTGGCATACCCTCTTTAACCTTAGTGTTGCTAAGAGTTACGTCAGGGTGTTCCGTGACGTATTGGTCACAATATTCTTGCATCTGTTTTAGTGTACTGGGTTTACGCTCATGTAGGAATTCAAGAAATGGTTTATTCACAGAAGACATGATCTTGTCTCTGAGCAATAAATCCATAAGAGCCTCAAATGTTTTTTTCTGTTTTGGATAATTCAATCCATCGTGTAAATGTAAGACGTGCTTTTTCAACGAATTCTGAGAATTCTACACCTGCCTCAGGTCTCATTGTCTTAAACAAAAGACGGTAACCTTCCTCAGTCAACTGATATTTCCTTATCACGGCCGCCCTGACAACATCGTAATTGTCCTTGTCGGCCTCTTCAACTAAACTTAACTTAGTCAGAGAATCACCTTTTAGATTTATAGACAACTGATTCACATACTGTGATTTATCCACATTATGAGCTCGACAAGCACGTTCAAATCTATCAAGCCAGAATGTTATATCGTCACTGGCGGAGTTGAACGCTGGTACCTTGACCTTGTAAGTAAAGGGTTTACCATTACCACTAGATGCCTGATTAACAATACTCATACTTGTCAATTTCAATTTCTCTAACTCAAATTCATGTTCCCTTATTGCTTTTCTCTCTTCAGCTTCTAATCTTTTTTCTTCCATTCGAAGTTTTCTCTCCTCAGCAGCAGCTTTTTTCTCCTCAGCAGCAGCTTCTAATTTTTTTTCTTCTATTTGAAGTTTTCTCTCCTCAGCAGCAGCTTCTAATTTTTTTTCTTCTATTTGAAGTTTTCTCTCCTCAGCAGCAGCTTGAGCTTTTTTTTCCTCAGCAGCAGCTTTTTTCTCCTCAGCTTGCATCTGCAATCTGAAATTCTCAGCATCTATCTTCTTTTGTTCAATTTCTGCTTTCCATTTATTCTCATCTTTTTGTTTTTTCTCTTCTGATTTTAATGCAATTGCAAATTGAGCAGATGAATATTCTTCCAATTCTTTACCAGATTTACCAAGGGTTAACCCTTGCTGGATAAAGTAATCTAAATTAGCCATCCTGTCTTATGAAATCAGTAACCTGAAAAAGTAAATAAATTACCTTATCCCACTTTAATGGGAGACAAGTCTGTACTATAGACTTGTATACTCACTTCATTTTATTTCACTCTCTTAGTCTTAGTCAAAGACCTTATATGGTTATCTTGTTTATATTGAAACAAATGATCACTTGAGTACCTGTGGAAAATAATATCTTTCTATCCTTATACAGGTGTTGTATACTTCCTTGTACAGTAATAATAATAATAAAGTACTGGCCTGTACTATCATATAAGTGTATTCAAATATACCTCCTATTATCTGTCAACCAAAGAGATTAACAAGGACAAACAAGAAAAGACAATAAGAGAACTCTTGCAGAAATCAAATTAAATTAAATATATGGAACTGAAGTAAGTAAATAATCACAGAATCTGTGATGATAACTGCAATGGACTAAGCAAAACAAATGATGTTACAGTGTATAAACATAAGGGTGTAGAGAACTGAATGAAAGGAAAGATAAGACCAACAAATTCGAACAAATCAAAACAAAACTAAAAAAAACAGGAAAAATATTACAAAAACAACAATAGGGACAGTTTCGTTACAGCTAACAGATATTGCACCAGATGTTGCATGCAAATTTCAATGAAGAAATTTGCCCCTACAGAACACTAGTACAAGACCAATGTTACTCGGTATTTCTTGTCCTAGTCACCTCACCAACCGCCCACGGACATATAAACAACTATACATATAAACAAATAACATGTAACATAAATACATATAAAACATAAATGCATACATTAAATAATGAGATGTGTGCGGTTGAAATGTGTTGTAAAGTATGCTCAGCTTTTACATTAATGGTACAGCTTTTTAATTACAATAACTGCCACTTTTAATCAATCTTAAATATTTGATTTATCTTATTACACTGTTCACATTTTTGAGCATATTAGAAGGTCCAGCGATGAAATCTATGCACTTTTATGTTCAACAACACTGCAACAACAAAACAGTTTATGGCCTTCAAAGTATTCAGCTCTGTATGTCTGCTTGACATAATCAATGCCTGTACTACAAAATGTCACCAAGCGCTGACCTGATTACTGCCTTCGCTAGATAGGACAGGTCATGCTGACCTCGACTGTATAGTTGTACTGTCAACTTGTACATCAGTGTTTACGTGTCGTATATGGCGTCAGGAATGGTCTGGTTACAATAACCCCAGGAATCTGGCCTACCACTGAAAAGGGTCTGATATATTCGGGGTCGTGTACTGGTCATCAGTGAAGAAGGTCTTCTTTGGGTTACCACTGCATAATTGAATCAACCGGTCATGTTGACACAGAGTGGGAGTGTCAGGTAACGCGAATGGTGGAATGGTTCTGTGTAATTGACCACTTGATAATATTACACTCACACACTCTTATGCAAGTCAATGATGACTGGAACTACAGCTGACATTTCACAGTTTAATAAGGACGCATACATCTGGACAGCACGGAACATAGTCATAGGAACATGTTGACATGTACATCATTAGGCATTTGAATAGTAGATCATATTTCATGCAGCATTCAAATATGATGGGCGATATAAGGTAGCCTAATCATTCAATGTTCTGGCAGACTATTGCCATATCCCCTAACTGACTGAACGCATCAGTGGGTGTGGGTGTGTAAACATATAAAGAGTTCACTGGACGAACCTTTTCCTTGGCTAAGTTCTCCAGCGGCATATATCAAATGTTTATGTAACAAAGTTAAACCACGATAGGGGTTTTCATATTAATAAGATCTCCATATCACTGTCCGATAATAGGTTTGATATACTGTTCTCTTGACAGTGATCCATAACGATGACAAGAATACAAGATGGCTACCTTCCTGAGTTTTGCTCACTCACCCAGAAGAAGGATAATGATAAGCCAAAGTTAATTCACAATTTGAATATCAATAATTTCATAGTGTGATGGGGCCGAAAAGGAGACGCCCGCCCCCTACCTGTTTTTGGGCAGATTTATCACCCATGTATTTTAGAAGTGCGCGAAGCATGCTGAGATGTAAATTCTTCAAGATTGATGAAGTAGAAGATATGTTATTAGGCCACAATAAAGCCTACATATAGTTGTGGTGTAGAATTGTGTTATTTGATAATAGCTGTAGGTTTTATTTGTGTTTTCGCTATTCCTAAAGCGATAATCGCGTGTGATATTTAAGTAGCCAAGATTAATACGCCCAGCGCGCAGATAAGTGAGTTATTCGACCTGGCCTTATAAAAGAATGCGATAACCAGCAGTGGCCCTTCTTAAAGTATCAGTCCAGACAAGAGAGGACGAAACGAGGCGCGCTGTGTACCCACACAGAAGAACATAAAGACATGACATGTGAGTTAATTTAAATTAGCGTTAGTTTTCTAGAAGTCTGAAATTATATTCAGCACGAGGCTATTTTAATGTTGAGTGATATAGATAGATGTGTTTCCAAAGGAAATGTCTTTTTAGGACATTATGATTTAGTCTCGAAGTGATAGATGAGTGAAAATAATGTTTGATAGGTTTTATTAGGCACGCAAAGCCTAAATCCAGATGTGAGAATTTAGTATCAAGTATTTCATCCATCATACCGGGCAAATTTAGTAGGAGAGTGTTTTATACATGAAACTGGACAGAAATGTTATCAGAAACTGCAATTTAGATAATATTAACTAGTTGGGAAGATGGCAACAGGGAGAGTCACGTGGTGATTGTATAAAAGCGGCGCGAGGGGTCTGCGGTAACACTCTTAGTTATCACTTAATGTTACGCAGTTTTGAGAATATGTATTTAGATTTCTGGAGAGCGCGAGGCCACTCCTTTGTTGAGACATGTGTTTCTCTGGTTGCTCCCGGCGGAGCATGGAAACACCAATGTGGCTGGTGTCTATCACAAGCCGACAAGAAGCATTTTTATGCTATTGCAGTGGTTGTTTCGGTAACGATGTGTTTCATGTGATGAGATTCCCAGGCGCACCAGTCGTCACATACGACATGCTTCCGAATGCAGTAACGAATATTGAGATACATCAGTTACGAGGTAGTAGCTTATTCTCATTACTGAGAGTATTTGTTGTACATGTAGTTGAAGAATATTATTTTATGTCCATTTTATGATTATTTAATTATGGTTATGAGAGGAATGGTTGTGAGAGCACGTGGGCTCACTTCAAGGTATATATTTCTCTTCTCCGCTCCTGAGGGAGCATGGGGCCAACAGTGTGGTTTGCCTCCATATTAAGTATTCATATGCTAGGGCAGTAGTGTTTTGGTAGCAATCTGTGTTACATGGTGAGATTGCCAGCCCCACGCACAACACCTTACTAGTCTCATTGGACGACATGCATGAGTGTGTGTGATAGCTGAGTGTGTGCTCTTGCAGTAGTGGTTTCCGTAGCAACCTGTGTTACATGGTGAGATTGCCAGCCCCACGCACAACACCTTACTAGTCGCATTGGATGACACACATGAGTGTTTGTGTGTGTGTGATAGTTGAGTGTGTCAGGTGGCGGCGTAGGACAGTTTGACAGGTGAGAGCGTGGTGTTTCTCATTCAGTATTATATTATGATTTTAACTATTCTGTGCTTTGTTTGCTTCTTCAGATTAGCATCGGGCACTGTTGGGTGTTTTGTTTTGTTTTGTTTAGTTTTGTTTTGCTATGTTCGCTAGTTTATTTGCTTAATGTTTGCTTTGTCACTGAATGGGTTATAAAAATAAATATAACCCCTGCCTCTAGAATCAAGAGTTTTATTGTTGTTCGGGTCGGTGCGAGTGAGACAAGAGAGTGATCACACATCACAATACTATCATCATCATCATCATCTCGCCCACCCTATCACAATTGGCGTCGTCGGCAGGATCAGGCAGACAGTGACACCGAGCAAACAGCAAACGAACAAATATTGTAAACACCCAGCAGTGCGGTCTTGCAGCAAGATGGCTAATGCGCATATGAAGGTACTGTACGTGGAGGAGCCAGAGATAAGGTTGTTTAGTGGAGAGGGGAGGCCCACTTGGCAAGAGTTTGTGGGAGATGTGGAAGCCGCGTGGAAGGTGGCGCCTTTTTGTGCAGAAGACAAGTTAGACATGATATGGAACAACGTTACGAAATGGGTATCTAGAGAATTACGGATACATGGCGGAGCCAAGGCCAGCCCTGAGCAGTTACTGGAAATTGTCAAAAAAGCCTACAGCGAGCAACCACAAGTCAGTGAGGTGAACAGGAATTTCCCTTGGGAATATGCTGTTTATGGTGGAAGTAAAAAGCCTGAGACACGGGTCCAGATAGCAAGTGCAGAAGTTCAGAAGGAGGAGGAGGCACTCAGAGCAGAATTATCCTTCCTAAAGTCCCAGATAGCACAGATGTCAGAGGCCAGTTCGCCAGCACAAGAGGAGGTGCAGAGAAAGAGAGCACTATGCCAGCAGCGGGAGCAGCCAACGCAAGACGAGGAGGTGTGTCCGCGGGAACAGCCAACGCAAGACAAGGAGGTGTATCCGCGGGAACAGCCAAAGCACGACGAGGAGGTGCATGTTCTGGTATGTGAGAGTCAAGCTGTTGTTAACGAAAGCAGTGAGCTGACAGTACCGACCAGTGCAGCTGCACCGACAAGGCGAAAAGGAGTTCGCAAGTGGTACAGTGTCCGCAGGGGATGGGGATTCATCACGCCAGATGATGGAGGTATTGATGTATTTGTACATCAGACCAAGATCTTCAGAAAGGGATTCCGGAGTCTGGCGAGAAATGAGAGAGTAGAGTTTGACAGCAAACCATCGGTCCAGGGCATGGAAGCAATTTATGTATGCGGCATTGGCGGTCAAGAGTGTAAGGGCAGCAGAAAGCGACCCATGGCACAGAGGAAGCCCAGAAAGATAAGATGCTACAATTGTGGAGACTTGTCAGATCACATGGCAGCCAAGTGCCCTCAAGGCCCGCTTCCGAAGAGATGTTTTCATTGCAAGTCAACTGAACATTTGATAGCCGCCTGTCCCTCAAAGAGCTCTTTCCCGAGACGTGCTACCACAACCAGGTTTCCTTCCGGGTGCAAGCCAAGAGATGACCGTGACAACTGTCACCCTAAGGGAGCCGAGAAGATTGGTAGTCGGTTAGGGGAGGAAACTCGTCTTAAGCAGAGAGGAGGGAATGCAAGTCAAGGTTCAGAGGAGGAGACACATGAAAAGCAGACTGTGGGGAATGTAAGCCACCGTCCACGCAAAACGAGTGTCAAGCACGTCAGGAGCAATCCCCCTACAGATTCGACAGCTACAAGCACTGACATGCAGACGTCACGGGCAGGCAGCGATGCGGCACAGGTGTGCGAGTCTTCTAGACCACAGCAACTGCCAGCCCGACAACGTACAACTGGGGACATAACGACCAAGAGGGTCCCCAGCCGAGTTGTACCGAATACAGAATCTGAGCCCAAAACATCGCCGCTGAGAAATAATCAAACGCAGCACCAACGATCTAAGAGATTTCGACAGAAGTGTCGGAGGTAGTGATGTTGTCGGGACGACAACAAAATCAGGAGGGAGATGTGTGATGGGGCCGAAAAGGAGACGCCCGCCCCCTACCTGTTTTTGGGCAGATTTATCACCCATGTATTTTAGAAGTGCGCGAAGCATGCTGAGATGTAAATTCTTCAAGATTGATGAAGTAGAAGATATGTTATTAGGCCACAATAAAGCCTACATATAGTTGTGGTGTAGAATTGTGTTATTTGATAATAGCTGTAGGTTTTATTTGTGTTTTCGCTATTCCTAAAGCGATAATCGCGTGTGGTATTTAAGTAGCCAAGATTAATACGCCCAGCGCGCAGATAAGTGAGTGATTCGACCTGGCCTTATAAAAGAATGCGATAACCAGCAGTGGCCCTTCTTAAAGTATCAGTCCAGACAAGAGAGGACGAAACGAGGCGCGCTGTGTACCCACACAGAAGAACATAAAGACATGACATGTGAGTTAATTTAAATTAGCGTTAGTTTTCTAGAAGTCTGAAATTATATTCAGCACGAGGCTATTTTAATGTTGAGTGATATAGATAGATGTGTTTCCAAAGGAAATGTCTTTTTAGGACATTATGATTTAGTCTCGAAGTGATAGATGAGTGAAAATAATGTTTGATAGGTTTTATTAGGCACGCAAAGCCTAAATCCAGATGTGAGAATTTAGTATCAAGTATTTCATCCATCATACCGGGCAAATTTAGTAGGAGAGTGTTTATGTAAGAGTAATTTAGTGTATTTCACGTTTATTGATAATTCTACTGTATATTTAATGGGTTACTGTGAGGTGAGAATATGTATTTAGATTTCTGGAGAGCGCGAGGCCACTCCTTTGTTGAGACATGTGTTTCTCTGGTTGCTCCCGGCGGAGCATGGAAACACCAATGTGGCTGGTGTCTATCACAAGCCGACAAGAAGCATTTTTATGCTATTGCAGTGGTTGTTTCGGTAACGATGTGTTTCATGTGATGAGATTCCCAGGCGCACCAGTCGTCACATACGACATGCTTCCGAATGCAGTAACGAATATTGAGATACATCAGTTACGAGGTAGTAGCTTATTCTCATTACTGAGAGTATTTGTTGTACATGTAGTTGAAGAATATTATTTTATGTCCATTTTATGATTATTTAATTATGGTTATGAGAGGAATGGTTGTGAGAGCACGTGGGCTTACTTCAAGGTATATATTTCTCTTCTCCGCTCCTGAGGGAGCATGGGGCCAACAGTGTGGTTTGCCTCCATATTAAGTATTCATATGCTAGGGCAGTAGTGTTTCGGTAGCAATCTGTGTTACATGGTGAGATTGCCAGCCCCATGCACAACACCTTACTTGTCTCATTGGACGACATGCATGAGTGTGTGTGATAGCTGAGTGTGTGCTCTTGCAGTAGTGGTTTCCGTAGCAACCTGTGTTACATGGTGAGATTGCCAGTCCCACGCACAACACCTTACTAGTCGCATTGGATGACACACATGAGTGTTTGTGTGTGTGTGTGATAGTTGAGTGTGTCAGGTGGCGGCGTAGGACAGTTTGACAGGTGAGAGCGTGGTGTTTCTCATTCAGTATTATATTATGATTTTAACTATTCTGTGCTTTGTTTGCTTCTTCAGATTAGCATCGGGCACTGTTGGGTGTTTTGTTTTGTTTTGTTTAGTTTTGTTTTGCTATGTTCGCTAGTTTATTTGCTTAATGTTTGCTTTGTCACTGAATGGGTTATAAAAATAAATATAGCCCCTGCCTCTAGAATCAAGAGTTTTATTGTTGTTCGGGTCGGTGCGAGTGAGACAAGAGAGTGATCATACATCACAATACTATCATCATCATCATCATCTCGCCCACCCTATCACAATAGAGTTTCCCTACAGTTCCACATTAATAAGGTTGTTTCATGTAGACATAAGCTCTGTTGGGAAACCTGTCATCTTCAACTGTATATATAAACGACCAACGATGCTCGAAACACGATGTCCATCTAGGTCTAACCAAATAGAGATCATCAAAAAGAAGGGTCTGGTATTACCTGGAGTCCGAATTAATAATAAAGTGCATGAGGAGAATCTCTGACAATAGAATCTCGCAGAGGCACTATCCCTATCTGAAAAATCATTCACAAATCACTTTTCAACCTTTAAAAGGACCAGCCCAAAAAATACACACGGCCATTCTCAGCCGGCTTTGTCGAGACTCAGTATGCCTCCGTAGGACAACGAATACCTGCCCCAGAGTTCGGCACAAAGAATATAGTCCGACCTAAACATACAAAGATATACAATATAAGACTGAATCTTCTTGCACTAGACAAGTAATACATATGAATTCAGGCCATAAACATTCTAAGCAAAATCAATCTATTTTCTGGCCCTAACAAATGAGAAATGACATAAATTCGGTATTCATACGCTAAATCAATATTCAAGGGAGATCATCCACATAATCAAAAGTATAAACCAATCATGGATTATCTAGCTTTACAAAGGAAAGCATTTTCGTACACTCAATAAATACAAATATATATTTCCATATTAAATAGACATACAGGATGAATTGTATGCCTCACTGAAGTAATCCGTGCGTCACACAATTCCATACAACAAAATATCTGCGCAACACAGCCTTACGTACTGGCAACAACTGCATTCAATGTAAGTGCGGCATTTACCCCCCGCACATATATCTCTGTAATCTGTATTCAATGTAAGTGCGGTATTCACTCCTCGCACATGTATCTATATCTCTGGTCTAATCACCAGGCATCCAAGTTCCTCCTGAACTTTACAGCGCGGGACAACCACAACGCGTTTATAGTGTCGATACACACAAGCTTTCTATCAAAGCTCCTATTAGGCTTCCAAACACTGGAATAGCCAGGGTCTTATAACGTAGACCTCCTATTGACGCGGGAAAGCACACAACGCGCATTCAAATAAAACATATAATGGTCTTACCATAGACCTCCTTCTGACACGGGAAAAACGTCGTGTCTTTTAATCCATCCACTTCCAAGCGCGGGACAGAACACAACGCGCTGGTAAATAACAATATATAAAGGCCTTGTAAATACACCTTACGCGGAACATCATCGCGTCATATTTAATATCAAAATCACAGACACTATTCACATACTCTAGAAACACCGACCGTCTCCCACGACGGATGGCCACAGACTCTCCTTAACAACTCAGTATACTTCTCTGACAAGTGGAACAAAAATGGGAAGTCAGTAAGATTCGAAAATCTACAACAAAAGGATTACATTATGTTCTGTTAAGTCATATTTAACAACAAAAGAGGGATGGAAATATGTTGGTGAACTAAAAGGTCACCACATTACCAGTGGCACAGGAAAGGTGATGTAGGCTCTGCCTTAGCAATCATACTCTACTGGCAAACCAACACACAATTCCATCCTATACAACATTAAACTGTGTTGGATGCAAATCTAACAATGTGTGCCTCAATAATATATTAATCAAATCATACGTGGATTTACCAGACAAAAATACATTGGTGAACCAAAAGGTACATCAGCGCTGTTCACTAAATAATATAATTACATTATAAGTTAACACTTACAATTTATTAACTAACACAAATGTGATTCATAAATATAAAACAATGTATACTAAATGCTGAATTTCTTCTGTAAATCATGTCTCAATCGCTCCAAAACCAGACTAAAGGACCGATGTCTCACTGAGAAGAAGTATCGATGAGCACGCCTGCTGATGACCACCGATCAGCTGCTGTAATGATGGACAATTCCACCAACAACACTGGTATCTCATGGCATAGCATACTTTCCTATGGATAAACAAAATTAGAGAAGAATAAAATCATTTGCCTTGGAAAATTTGTATCACATTATGCCATACCCTTCTATGTCCACCCCATTCCACTAAACATTCCCAGTGGGGTGACAAAATAATCAATTAAGGGATGATATACCCATTTCACATGTCTTCGTGATCAGCGGCCTTAGATACTACACCCTGTACCTCCCAATTAATCCTTACTACTTTAGTTAATGAAATAAGTCAAACTAAAACATCTAGTTATACTGACTTGTACTGTACACCTGTTCACTATTTGTTGTTTATATATACTCTGTCAAATTTCCATTCTTGAAAAATATTAATTCTCTCTAGACAACAGTCTCTTTGAAAGTTATAGCTTTCAGCTTTGTTATATGCACTGTAACAATTAACCTCTCATGCTGAGTCGTAACAAGTACCAATCTCTTCCAACTAACATCAAAACTATTTCCAATCTAGAATCCATCATCATCCCTACCACGATCAGAAAAGTATTTCCAAATAGCACAGTATCTTTAGTAAAGTAAACAGATCACTTATGTCCCACTTATCTGGTGGTAACTTTTTGATGGCGTTGAACATTAACAACTTCAATGGTTCTTTTCCTTTATCCATGTATCTGTTTTTGAAATTGAAAGATAATATTAACTCTAACTGGTCTGTAGCTCCAGCACAATACCCTTTCAGACCATCCATCACAGTCTTCCACACTTCCTTCCTTGAAGCTTCAGTCTCTTCCAGTACTGATTTCTTGGCAACAGATGTAGCATCCTTCATCTTCGCCCTCCTATACTGCATTTGAGCATCTAAATGTTCCTTCTCCCAATCTGATGGATCTGTATCAAGTGCAGTCTCTTGTCGCTCCTCCGTAGACTTAGCTTGATCTTTCAATGCTTCAGCTTGCTGCTGTAATCTTTGTTTACCAGCCTTAAATTGCTCTTTTAGTTCTTTTACTTTATTACAGAACCTCCTGTCCAAAGCATTACCTTTCTCCTTAAACCGAGATGACAGAACCCTGCAATGTTGCTCTTTAACTTGAGTATTACCCTTACACTCAGTTAATATCCTGTTCCTATCCACCTTGAATTCATCATCTAATCTTTGAATACCATCTTTGTATTCCTTTACTAATCTCTGCTCAACAATCTTAAATTTTTTTTCTAATATTATACACTTTTCCTCGAAGGTTCCCTCTTCCTGAATCAATTTGTCTACCTTCAACTGATCTTTGTCACACCAAAAACTCATTTTTGGTAAAAACACTTCTTGGGTTGCATGGTATGTGTCATCATGCACTGGCCTTGACACTCCCTTTGTCTCATAGGCTTTTGTAGACACTGCACTCTTACTAACACTTATTGATCTTCCTTCCATAGAATAAAAGTTAGTTTTACTCCTAACTGACTCATCATTGATGATAATCTTTTGTGGTTCATCCACATTCAGTTTGGACATTTTCCCAACTGAGACTGAACAGTCTTCACAACAGTTATCTGTTTTTACAGTGATCACTTTCCTCTCAGTTTGAACAGAAACATTCCTAGTTTTAGTTTTCACCACATCATCTGCTATATTAGCTTTCCTCTTTAAATTCAGTTTTGGTCTCTTGCTATCATCCAATACTGGTAACGCAATTCCAGTTGTAACTTCTCTTATTTCCTTAATCTCTATCAGATATACATTTGCTCTATGTGGCTTGTGTTTATCATCCACTTTTACAATAGTGTTAAACAATTCGTAAGACTCACAATCTCTGATAGCCAAAATAAAGTCTCTTAAGGCTATTATTTTCTTTCTGTTTCTAATTGTTCTTGAACAATCTGCCATGACTATAGATTTACAGACTAGATTCCAAAATAAGAAAGTATATTCACTACAATTCTAAATTATCAGTATTAATATACCTCTATATAGGTACTACAATAACACAGTAACAAATCACCAATAATTCTACAGATAATACAAACTAGTAACTCTAGACTCAGTTACTTATTACATCAGGTCCACCTATGTCTAGACTAAGACATGTGTAGCTGAACACACTGATCCTCAATATACTTTGACCCTCATACCTACAATGCTTAGATTCTAACACAGTAATCATACAAACTATTTGTAACTAACAACCAGGACCAAAACACAGTGAATGATGATAATAATGAAGTACACCGCTGACACAAAAACCATAAACAAACGAACAACAACCGACAGGTGGGGGGATAATAAACACCTGCAATACAAACAAAAACAATAACAATAGAACTGTGAAATGAACTTATATACAAGATAGTAGAAAATTACCGCAAGAATACTACAAGTAAACACGACAAAAGAGACTCAATTATATAACAACAATGATTCCACAAACCAAACTGTAACAGCTAACACCAATAAATGTTCAAAGAATTCCACGGGGCACTAGACACCAAATCTCTCCAAGACTGGGCCTCCCATACACTGGCTATAAATCACTGGAAACCACCACTGTTGCAATAGGTGGTGTTAAAGTTTAGAACGGAACGCCAGCTTCGTTCCTGCTATATCGGCTTTGTGCGGTAATGTGCGATGACCGCACGAACCGGATGTTGTCGACATGATCCATTTAACAGCCAGACGTTCTTACACCGTTGGTGCTGGGTGATAGTTCATCTGGGAACAGACGTTCCTTATCATGTTTGTAATCGTGTACCTATTCATCTTGTTTGTCAACATGTCTGTTCTATTGGAGTTAATAAATGGTCGTTCCTTATACAACGCCTTATTTATTGTGCTGTGAATGGAATGCACAACACTGACAACAAGGTACACACACACACACACACGCACGCACACACACACACACACTCACACTCACACTCACACACACACACACACACACACAGAACACTGGTGACGAGGATAACGAACTGCTGTGGGAATATTTCGTCACGAAATCCTAATCTACGTAAGTGATCACACACACAAGCTTCTAGTAACAAGAACGTTGTAGCACGGACATTTTCCAGGTTGCAGTATTTTATCCTTATGTTCACATTTTCCCCGCCAATTCAAGCTTCACTGTTTCAAAGTTAATACTGGTTCTCCATATTAAGCAATTTCACAGTATGGCAGAGCAAGCATCAGAAATGACCCTGTTGCTCGCCCACGGCGACCGTTGCCTCAATTGGCTGTGTGTGGTGTACCCGGAAACGGGGCCTCCCAGTACTGAGGCACAGTTAAGTCCCCGATGTCACTTATTGGTGCAGAGTTGAGAGAGATGGCTGAGCATCACAATCCCCCCTGTGTTGCAGCATGATGAGAACCCAGCATTGCACACTGAGCTTGGGGGGATCACTTGGGCACCAGACTTAATACTGGCTCTTGACTGGATGGCCGCATGCAGGAGATTTCTACAATGGAGGGTTGGCAGGTGGTGGGTATCTGGAAGTGGCTCTGTGCAGGACGTGAGGATTCCTTGGGAGAGCCCAGAACCAGAGCACAGCATTGTGCAAGCTCTGCATAGTTGGAGAGCCCCCTGGATGACGGGGAATGCACAGTGTGCTACCCCACCTATCCCCAACTGCTAACTTAGAACCAGAAGTGGGGTCCTCTGTATGCGTGCCAGGCCAGGATAAAATGCCTGGGAAGAGACTGGAGCTCAGAACTCCCTAACTCAAAGTTGCAGGATGGCAGAAAAGCCATGGGAAAGACAGGGCTATTTTGAAGACAACGCAACCATATTTTCACCATACGAGCTCGGACGCCGCCTCGGTAAACAAGGTCCGCGCAGAGCAGTGACACCCCCAGGCTGCTTGCGAATAGTCTATTACTGGGAACATAAACAGATTAGGGATGAGCCCACTCTCCCGTTGAACAGGTGCTAAAGTCATAGATACTGGGCCAGAAGGCGCACCGGAAACCACAGTATCACGCAACTCGCTTTTTTTTTTCTATGGAGAGTACACCGTCAAATAAATCTCGTAATGGTGCTCGCCCTGTGGAGCTCCACCAGGCAGGTGCAGTGCCGGGCTCTGAGCCTCGACAGAGCCCACCCTCAGCTACTGGAGGACCCTCTAGACCGTCTTGTGGAGTCAGCAGACGGCAGAGGAGAACTACTGACCAAAACAAAACAGGAAAAGAGAAACCCAGAGTGCCACTTGTCATGATGCACTGGAATGCAGAGGGAGTGAACAGCAAGCAGGCTGGATACAGCAAAAAGACAAGAGCTGGAAAACATCTTGTATGAGAAGCAAGTCAGTGTTTGCTGTATCCAAGAGACTCACTTGAAAGCAGATCAAACCTTTAAAATAAGGGGATATCAATGCTTCAGATCCGACAGAAAAGATAGACGAAAAGGAGGAGTACTTACTCTTGTAAGGAATAACATTCCTGCACACGAAAGGAAAACCTTCATGGATGGAGCAGAATATCAGCTGTTGCAGATAAAGGTAGACAAGATGGAAATAGAACTCCTGAACTATTACTGTCCGAACAACAAACCCCTGAGTCTCAGCTCTATACAGGTACCAGCCACCAACTTTATAGCAGGTGGAGACTTTAATAGCCACTCCCAGAGCTGGGGCTATAACCATCTGGATCACAGAGGTGAAGAGGTTGAAACTTGGCAAGATGATCACTCCCTAATCCTAGTCAATAATGCCACAGATACTCCTACCTTCTACTCCAGAGGATGGCACACAACTTCAACACCAGATCTTGCCTTCTCCACACCAGATATAGCTGGATCTATTAGTAGAGAAGTAGGAGACCAACTAGGGGGAAGCGACCATCGCCCAATCTTTCTTACTGTCCAGAGTGCAACTCTCAGTACAGGCCCAGCCATTACAAGATGGAACTACAAAAAAGCCAACTGGGGTTTATTCAGGCATCAGGTGAACACGCTGCTGTCTACCCTCAAGGTACAGAACAGAGACATTAATGAAGTGGTAAAAGACTTCAACAGATGCATACTACAAGCTGCAAAAGAAACCATTCCCAAAGGATGCCGGCGTAACTACATACCATACTGGTCCAGCACACTCCAAGAATGTCAGGAAGCTATGGACAGGGCTAGAAAGGACGCAGAGTCTCAGCCTTCACTTGAAACTCACAACAAATGGAAAAAGGCTGTAGCAGAGTTTCAGAGAACAAAGCTAGAAGAAAAACGGAAAAGCTGGAGAACTAAAACGGCATCGCTGAACCTTGAGAAAGACGGCAGGAAACTTTGGAGATTAGTCAAGTCTCTAAATGAAGAGCGTTCCTCACCTAGGCAGACTATCACATTGGATGAAGGTGGCAAACTTTTCAGAGGAAAACAAGCTGCAGACTTGTTTGCTAGAAGATACAGTTCAGAAAGCAACTTACCCATTAACATAGATCATCAGAGAGAGATAAGAAAAGAAATACTGGCAACCATGGGACAGACAGATACTCCTGCCCCAATGAGGGAACCCATCACACTAGGAGAACTACAGAAGGATATTTCCAAGCTTAAGTTTCAAAAGTCACCCGGCCCAGACAAAATCAGCAACGAAATGCTAGTAAATCTGAGCTCAGCAGCAAAGACAAAACTGCTTGAGATATTCAACCACAGCTGTTTGAAAGGAACGGTACCCCAAGTATGGAGAGAAGCCATCACAATACCCATACTAAAGAAAGGGAAATGTAAGACCGAGGCTGCAAGTTACCGGCCAATCAGTCTCACAAGCTGTGTTGGGAAGACTATGGAGCGAATAGTCAACCACAGATTGAAATGGTATTTAGAGTCTGAGCAGATCCTGGTGCCTGAACAAGCTGGATTTAGAGAATGCTACAGTATAGAAGACCAAGTTACTTACTTGTCTCAAGCAATAGAAGATGCCTTCCAGGAGAAGAAAAAGGTCCTAACGATCTGGGTCGACTTCAAGCAGGCCTTTGACAAGGTGTGGAAAGATGGCCTCATTGCAAAACTTAGGAAAAGTGGAATCCAAGGCAACATGATGAAATGGATCCAGTCATACTTGCATAACAGGAGAACTAGAGTCACTCTTGACGGTCTGCAGAGCAGAAAAGTGTTGCTCCATCAGGGGGTACCTCAAGGAGGAGTAATTTCCCCCAAACACTCTTCCTTGTTTACATCAATGACCTGGTGAAAGATCTCCCTGCAGGAGTTAAAGCTGCCTTATATGCAGATGACCTAGTACTCTGGTGCGCTGATGAAAATGTCACCACAGCAAATTATAGAATGCAGCGGGCAGCAGACATGCTAGTGTCATGGGCAGAGAAATGGCTTATCACAATAAACACAGACAAAACCTCCACAACACTGTTCTCCCTCGCCCCCAAGGACAAACCAGCTAACATACACCTAGGGACAACCGTGATCAAGGAAGAAAGCTACCCCACCTATCTTGGGGTGACATTTGACCAAAGGCTTACATGGAATAAGCATATTGAAAATGCAGAAGGAAAGGCCCGAACACGACTAGGCATACTCAGAAAATTAGCAGGTACCAACTGGGGAGCAAATGAACGAAATCTAAAGAAGATTTATAATGGAGTAATAAGACCACACTTAGAGTTTAGCTCATCAGCATGGTCATCAGCTGCTAACTCACATCTGCAGTCTTTGGACAAGGTGCAAAATCAAGCTCTCAGGCTCATTACAGGAGCCATGAAAACTACACCAATAACAGAGATGCAGAAGGTTGCTGGATTACAGACATTGTCCCATAGAAGAGACACAAAAACCATGATCCAGATGGAAAAGTACAACAGTATGCCAACGCAACCAATGAAGGCAAGACTAGATGATCTGGCATTGGGACGTCTAAAGCGTAGCAGCTTTGTGCATCGGGGAAAAAGACTTATAAGACAGCATCAAGAAGACCTATCCATGAAGACAACACCACTGAAGCCCACCCTATACCCTGTACCATGGGAGCAGGCCAGCAGTGCCCTCCAAATTAATACATCAGTCAGTGGTCTCACAAGTGGATGTGAGTATAATGATCTGCAAAAACGAACTGCTACATTGAGTATGATCCAAGAAAGCTATCCCGATCAATCATGGATACATGCCTATACAGATGGATCAGCAACTAATGCTGTTAGGAATGGAGGTGCCGGTATCTTTATCTCATATCCTGACAACCACTATGAGACTAGGCACATTCCCACTGGTAAATTCTGTTCCAACTATACAGCTGAGGTTCAAGCTCTAGAGCAAGCTGCAAATATGATTTATAACACCAACTCTGACTGCCACCAGGTAGTCATCCTCACAGATGCACTGTCTGTCCTGCAAGCTCTCAAGGGTGGTAAACTCCCGCATCTGAGAAATGAACTAAACAAGGTAGCTGCCAAAAAGAGAACCATACTTCAGTGGGTACCATCTCATTGTGGTGTACCCGGAAATGAAAAGGCAGATAAACTTGCAAAAAAGGGAGGAGAGATGTGAACAAGAAGATAATGAAGTCACATACTTTGAGAAAAAGAGAGCTATCCAGACTATCAGAAGAGAACAGAACCAACCCAAAGACGACTATCACACTCTCGACCGGCAGGGACAGATAACTATTTTTCGACTCAGGACAGGGCATAACAAACTGAACAAACACATGCACAAGCTACGATTGTCTGCTTCACCACTGTGCGCATGTGGATTAAACGAACAAACTGCTGAGCATGTTCTACAGGACTGCCCTCTGTATGACCAGTTAAGAAAGATATACTGGCCCAATGACTCAACACTAAACTCAAAGCTATATGGAGTTAAAGAGGAACTTCAAACAACAGTCGAATTCATCATGAGAACTCGTCTGACGGTGTAATCATCAAAGATGCGATCGCAAGAAGAAGAAGAAGAAGACCCTGTTGCTTAAAATGTTCATGGAACAAATGAAACAGCAAAGTGAAGACCAAAGAAAAATATTGGATCTCCTGTTGCAGAGGCAAACCACTAGCAGCAGCTCAGATGGAGCATTGGCACCACATTCTACACCAATCAAAGAACACATTCCTGCATTCCCTGAATTTAAGCTAGAACAGGATAAATGGGACATTTATCTTAAGCAACTAAATCATCATTTTGATGCTCATCAGCAAACAGATGACCTGATAAAAAGGCACTATTTCGTTTCTTGGATTGGCTCATCTTTATATCAGCTAACGCAGAAGATATGTGGAACAGAAGATCTATCCAAATTTACATTCACAGAACTGACATCTAAGCTGACAATACACTTCCGACATTCAACACATCTGATCATTGCTCGTCATAAATTTTGGCAATCCAGGAAGAAACCAGATCAGTCATATGCACAGTGGATTGCTGAACATCGGGGTCTATCGACTGACTGTAGATTTTTATGCCCAAAGAACGGTTGTGGACAGTCACTAGTAGAAGAACATATTAGAGACATGGTTCTTCAATTCACGCCACATGAATTTATAAGAAGATCTGCATTGTCAGAAGAAAATCCATCCCTTGAGAAGATAGCTCAGATAGCAGCATTATATGAAACAACTTTGGCTGCAAGTGAAACTTTAAGAGGAGATGAGAAACCTGTATCTTCAGACATTAATGTTATGAAACCTTTTTATAAACAAAAGCGTGCCACGTCATTGGATAGAAAAACTACAGACAGAAGCAAGTCACAGAGCTTGAGATTAAACAAACTGAAGTCTTGTCCTTCATGTCATAGCAAACACGAACGATCAGATTGCAAGTACAGACAGTCTCGATGCAATCTTTGTGGAAAAATTGGACACATTTCATCCGTCTGTGCTTCAGTGAAAACTACAGGCACTACACATGTAAACAACTCACGTCCAAGTGCTAGTCTAGACAAGTTTACTAGTAGGTCAAGGAAGGGTCAGTCTGAAGATGTCATCACTGTCAGCATTGAAGAACAGAAGAATAAATTTTACATCAATGTTCTGGTGAATAACCACCCAGTGAAATTTTCTGCTTGACACAGGATTGGCACTTGTGCATGGTAGGCTTGAAGGGTTATGAGCAGATAGGTATGCGAGATTACAAGCCCGTTAACTCACAAGTCAAGGGTTATGGCGCTGTGAACATACCACTGAAGGGTTGGACAAACGTAGAAGTGAGATTAGGAGATAAAGTTCGAACACTTCGATTATTAGTGGCTTATACACAAGAAGGCATGAATCTGTTTGGCGCCCCGTGGTTCAAGGCATTTGGTTTTAAAATCACAGAGGACAATAGTCTGCCACCTGAAATTGTCAATATGGTGGAACCTGTCCATGCATCAGAAGCATTATCTAAGGTGAACCATCTTTGTTCTAGATTTCCTAAGGTATTCTCAGATGGACTGGGCACATGCAAGACTTTTAAGGCACATCTACAGCTACGTCAAGGGGCAATCCCAAGGTTCCACAAGCCTAGACCAGTTCCTTTTGCTCAGAAGGATGCAGTAAAGAAAGAAATACAAAGATTGGAGCAGCTTGGTATCATTAAACCAATTAAGACAAGCAATTGGGCTGCACAGATAGTCGTAGTTCCAAAGTCTACCGACACTGTTCGAATCCGAGGAGACTTTAAAGTTACTATCAATTCCCATCTTCAAGTTGAACAGTATCCTTTACCAAGACCAGAAGAGTTATTTCATAAACTTCAAAATGGAAAAAAAGTTTTCCAAATTAGATCTGTCTGGTGCTTACCTTCAAATGGAACTGGATGAAGAATCTAAGAATCTGGCTGTTATCAATACGCAGCATGGACTGTACCAGTACCAAAGACTTGCATTTGGCATCTCGAGTGCTCCTGCTGTTTTTCAGCGCTTTATAGAACAGATAACCACAGATCCCAATGGTTGTGCTAACTATCTGGACGATATCATCATAACAGGAAGGTCAGATGATGAACATTTGCAAACACTTGAAGAACTTTTCACGCGGTTAGAACAGCATGGACTTCAGTGTAATTGGTCCAAATGTGAATTCTTCAAATCTGAGGTTGAGTACCTAGGTAACATTATTTCTGATGAAGGAATACGACCATCAGACTCTGGCATCGAAGCTATCAAACAGCTACCTTGCCCAGAAAACTTAACACAACTCCAGTCCTTCTTGGGGAAAATAAATTATTATCATAAGTACATTGATAATTATTCAGAACTTTCTGCTTCACTAAATAAGTTAAGAAAGAAGGACACGCCATTTTTCTAGTTCACAGATCAGGAAAGAGCTTTTCAAGCTCTTAAGAAAGCTATCATAACTGCAACTAGATTGGTACATTTTGATCCAAACCTGCCTATTATACTTGCTACAGACGCATCTTCATATGGAATAGGAGCAGTATTATCACATCGTTACCAAGATGGTTTCTGGAGAGACCAATAGCTTTTGCTTCCAAGACCATGAGCGAAGCAGAAAAAAATTATAGCCAATTGAAAAGGAAGGCTTGTCAATAATTTTTGGGGTACGGAAATTTCACCAGTATCTCTATGGCCTGACAAAACCTTTTGAATTGCAGACAGACCACAAGCCTCTTTTGTCTATTTTCTTGCCTGATCACAAATTGCCTGTGTTATCCATGCAGCAATTGCAGCGATGGGCCATTCTATTGATGTCATACAACTTTGTCATCAAACATAGGCCAACAACGAAACATGCTAATGCGGACGCACTGTCAAGATTACCTATGGGACCAGATCTTGCATTTGACAAGTCTGAAGCATCATGCTATAATGTCAGCATGGAAAATGATGATGCCATAGCTGATATTCCGCTGGACTCTGCTTTGGTAGAATCTGAAACTGCTAAAGATAAGATTCTTCATAAAGTCAAACATTTTGTGCTCAGTGGGTGGTCAGAATCACTGTCCCGAAATAACAGCGACATAAAAACTTATTTTGATAGGCGCCTTAATTTATCAATTCACAAAGGCATTCTGTTATGGCAGGCTGAGTCTAACCGAGTGATTGTACCCACTTCTCTTCGTGAAAAAGTCCTTCATTTACTGCATCAAGGACACTTCGGCATAATCCGAATGAAACAACTGGCTCGACGGCATTGTTGGTGGCCCACTATTAACAAGGACATACTATCGTTATCAGTAAACTGTAATGCATGCAGAGCAAACCAGAGTAATCCTCATCAACATTATCAGTCATGGCCAATAGCTGAACGTCCGTGGGAGAGAATCCACATCGATTTCGCAGGTCCTTTTATGGATGAACAATGGCTGGTAGTTGTTGATGCATATTCTAAATATCCATAAATTGTTGCGATGAATTCCCTGATAACAGAGGCAACAATAAAAGCTCTAGCTAAGATCTTCCTTCACGAAAGTTTTCCTGGCACAATTGTTTCAGATAATGGAACACAGTTTACTTCGGTCAAGTTTCAACAGTTCTGTTCACTACATGGAATTGAGCATCTCATGACGGTCCATTTCATCAGCTTCAAATGGAGACGCAGAACGCTTTGTCCGCACCTTCAAAACCTCAATGGCAAAGATTTGCTGGGGAGGGAAGACACGACATCGAGCTCTGGGTGAACTACTGTTCGCTTACAGGACAACACCATATTCTTTGACTGGCAAGTCCCCTGCCGAGTTGTTACATGGCCGTCAGCCAAGAACACAATTGTCATTGCTAATGCCTCAGCAAGAACGACGAAGTGAAACAGCTGGAGTTAAAGGATCAAGATTCAGAATTGGAGACCCTGTGTGGGTAAGGAGCTATTCCTCAAAAGTTGATCCTTGGGTGCATGGTCACATTATAAGAACTATCGGTCGTATGATGTATACAGTTCATCTAAGTAACAACATGAATGTACGGAAGCATCAGAACCAGTTAAGACCGGGAAGTCTCATGAAGATCAGACCACCCTCCGACGATAGCTATGATGACTTTTTACTCAACAAAGCCATCATGGATCAAGTTACCAAGTCAGCACCTGATCTACTGCTTGACGCCCCAGAGCCTGTTATGGAAGATAGAAGTGTGGTGGATGCTGCATTACCTCCACGAAGATCTCAAAGACAACGAAAACCAGTTGTCAGATTCGATCCTAGCTCTTAATTTCTGGGGAGGAACTGTTAAAGATTAGAACGGAACACCACCTTCGTTCCTCCTATATCGGCTTTGTGCGGTAATGTGCGATGACAGCACGAACCGGATGTTGTCGACATGACCCATTTAACAGCCAGTTGTTCTTACACCGTTGGTGCTGGGTGACAGTTCAGCTGGGAACAGACGTTCCTTATCATGTTTGTAATCGTGTACCTATTCATCTTGTTTGTCAACATGTCTGTTCTATTGGAGTTAATAAATGGTCGTTCTTTATACAACGCCTTATTTATTGTGCTGTGAATGGAATGCACAACACTGACAACAAGGTACACACACAAACAACAGGTGGTGTCAGGTGGCAAATGTTTAATGTATAGGTTCCAGGGGGATAATTAGTTTACACATCATCAGCAAGGTCCAAATGTTACAGGATGGATTTCGTAAGCATCCTACTGTATAATGTTTGATGTATAAATTGGACTGACACTCAAGACAGTACGTACGCAAATGAATAACTTGACAGAAGTCTGGGTCACAGTTCCATTTTATAATATTGACAGCTTAGTCCTGGACATCAGTAACAATAGTTCAAAATACTTGCATAATTAGAATATGTAATTCAGTCATCCTTACGTACTGGCAACAACTGCATTCAATGTAAGTGCGGCATTCACCCGTCGCACATATATCTCTGTAATCTGTATTCAATGTAAGGGCGGCATTCACTCCTCGCACATATATCTATATCTCTGGTCTAATCACCAGGCATTCAAGTTCCTCCTGAACTTTACAGCGCGGGACAACCACAACGCGCTTATAGTGTCGATACACACAAGCTTTCTATCAAAGCTCCTATTAGGCTTCCAAACACTGGAATAGCCAGGGTCTTATAACGTAGACCTCCTATTGACGCGGGAAAGCACACAACGCGCATTCAAACAAAACATATAATGGTCTTACCATAGACCTCCTTCTGACACGGGAAAAATGTCGTGTCTTTTAATCCACCCACTTCCAAGCGCGGGACAGAACACAACGCGCTGGTAAATAACAATATATAAAGGCCTTGTAAATACACCTTACGCGGAACATCATCGCGTCATATTTAATATCAAAATCACAGACACTATTCACATACTCTAGAAACACCGACCGTCTCCCACGACGGATGGCCACAGACTCTCCTTAACAACTCAGTATACTTCTCTGACAAGTATGCTAACTTCATTCACCCCGCACGTTTTTCTCATGTGTCTGTAAACCTCAATTCACACATGAGCGCCCCTGAGTAATCTTCAACCATGCTCTACGTGCTTCTAACAGTGAACTTTTAAATGTAACATTCCAAGCTTGCATACTTCAATAAAAATACACTCTAAACAGGTTACACCATTCTCTACCCACACACATGTAAACACGTCATGTATCTCATGACATTAACCTACTTACTGACAAACTTAATCCCCGTACACAAAAACCCTTAACACCTAACTCTAACTTATGATACGACTTAACAATGTCCCAGTCATTTGAGGCTGGCAACCTCAGCGTATAGAATGATGATTCATGAAACAGCACTGCACGGGCTGGTGACTGCCTTATTGCTAGTTTCTTAAAGAGAACTAAACGCATAAAGAGTTCCAGGTTCCATACGGAGCAGGTAGGGAATGATGAAAGAAATGATTTACATTCTAAGTATAATACCTACAGTTTCAAACCAGTGTAAATGTCGATGTTAGCAAGTGCAGTCTAAAATTAATGGACGTTTCAAACTTTTCAAATCATTGCAAGCATAAATAAAAAGATATTCAATTTATATTGTGAACACTTTTCAATTAGTGGAAATGTAAATGTAAACATATTCTATCTGAGCTATTAACCTTTTCATTTAAATTGAATGTGAAGCTACAGCTATTCAATTTAAATGTAAAGAAAGTTTTATCCCGAGGGATTAAATTTAATTCTCATCGAGGGTAAGTTCTGAGTATTTAAAAATATGAAATGGTGGAATGGGAAAATAGGGACCCATAACCACGTGTTAGAAAACGCAATACTCAGAAGAGCGTTTCGTTTCTATTCTTTATCATAGTTAGTGGTGGTACCAGCAGAAAGTACGATCTCTGGAACAAGAAGGGACAAGTGGCCTACGCTTTAAGACGTAGGACCAACCAACTTTTCGTAGACTTTTGACATCCTTGGGACATTTTAGAACAATGAAGAAAAGTAATACTGGGAAATGAGCTAGAACCGACAACCTTGACCAGCGACGAGCGGGAGCAGTGTAAAAAGAACCAACCCATCAGAAGAAGTAGAACAGTCATTGGCAGCTAAGTTCCATATATAACTGCCAAAGTGATTTTTGTTTTTCATCGTCTCTATTATCCACCAATGATAAAACTTTTCTTCCACACTATTCAGTTTTTTTCAAACTGTTAAAACTTAAGTGATTATTAAATTTAATTTAATGTAAATTTACATTATATATGTAGATTTACAAATTTAACTTCGATTTAATCATTTTAAAGTTACTGCATGTTTGTTTCAGTCAATTTACTACACACATTCTAAACTGAGCTTTACCAGAATAATTAGAATTCCACTGAGTAAATCAGAGATGGGGGCTTAACGAGCAAAAATTCATCATTGCTTAATTCTTCACAAAAGTGGTCGGCAAATTCTAGAATTAACGTGCTTGTTACGTGTCTTTTATAAAGGCCTATTGTTAATGTTAATTTTGTAGTAACAGGATGGTTCCTGTGGCTAAGATGACGTCTAGGGTAGTAACTCTCTCAGACACCGCAACCAACCAACACCACTTAGAATTATTTGAGTCACAACTGACGAAGTGGACAATATACAATTTATTGAAGACTGCACGCAGCTCCACATACCGTAAAGTTCATGCCAACATATAATGGCAGATAAGATGCAGGAAACGATATACCGTAGGCAGTCAGTCCATGTCAAGAACTCTGTCCTTCAGTTCTCAATAAGATTTATTTCTATTCACACTCGACACTGAGCAATTATACTTCTGGTCAATACAGATAACTAGATACATCTCACCAAAGATCTTGATGTATTAGTGATAATATAACTCCATTATAAACTTTTCAACAATAAGGAGCTCAAACACATACGTCCACTCGCCATGACACACAATCGTATAAGGCCCCGCACTTCTGCCCCTCTAGTATCACGTGAGCCAGCCAAGCATATCGGCTTAACGTCACTCAACCGTCTTAAGCAGTGTTAGTTAGTTGCTTATCCCTTTACAGGACGTGGCAATCAACCCCAGCTTTTATTGGCTGTTTGTGATTTTTCTAGGCAATTTTTTTATTCAGTAGTTTGCCATTGCTTTCTGAACGGTACGGCGCTTATACCATTGTTAAAAATCCACACAAAGCGATCTGCTACCAAACCGCCCATGCAGCAGGTTTCGAAGCTGATATATCTGGATTATGAAAAACTGCGTTCATATCCATTAGGCACAGATGCCGACTTAAGCAGTGACCCGTATAAAATAAAACAAACAAAGAGCCCGAATGAGCTAAACCTATAACAGGCACAATCGTTATGAATTTTTAATCATAACTGTGGCTTAAACAAAGCAGCATTGTTTTCGCTTATCTGAATATCTTGTGAAGACTCCCTTTGTGGTTAGAAGTGTCTTTACCCTTCTATCTACATCTCTGCCAAGAGTAATCTTGTGCGAAGGTTAGACTCCTATGAAGCCATATTAGATACTCTCTTGAGTTTTTGCCTCTGTTGGACCACTAGTGCAAAGAAGGGGAGGCAATACCGTCCACAGGCGGGACGTATTAACACTGTCTATCGTTAGTAGATCTGCAATGGAGGCATATCTGGATGTCATCCTTATATGACCACCAGCTATTCACAATGCTACAGGATGTAGATTTGGAAGTGAACCTCTGTGAGGCTAATTATACCTTCATTGACTCTTTAAATGATCCACACACTTTCAGAAATTCCCCCTGTGGTGGAACTTGTTGAGAACCCAGCATTTTACACTAAGCTTGGAAGAGTTGCTTGAGCCCCAGACGTAACTCTGGTGTTTACCTGGTTGCCCCCATGCAGGAGGATCTCACTATGGACCCATGATAAGCAGGGGGAATTGAGAGGTGGCTTTCTCTAGGACGTGAGAACCCAGAATCAGAGCACAGTATTTTAGTTCTGCATATTTGGACAGTCGCCTTGGATGGCAAGGAATACACAGAATGCCACACGCTTCTTACTCCTAGCTTGGGACTAGATTGTGATGATATCCTTAAAAATGTCAGTCATGCTGCTGGAGAAATCTGGGAGCTCTTGACCTCAACTCAACACGTTTCGGAATGGCAGAAAAGCCACAAAAAATGCCTAGATCTAGTGTAGATAATACCAAGAGCTCTACAATCTTGGTATTGGGCCACAAAAGAACAAAAAGGTCAAGCAGTCCTAGTTAAACAACAAGAACAAAATAATTTTTTTAGTAGACAGCTAAATGTAGTCGATATTTCATTGTGGGAGTAGTGATGTGTCTATATTAGCAGGCAGCTATATGTAGTCGATATTTTATAGTGGGAGTAGTGATGTGTCTATATTAGCAGGCAACTAAATGTAGTCGAGGGAACTGCGGTAGCATAATGGTTAGTGCACTGGCTTCCTTGCTCAGTGGTCTATGGTTCGATCCCCAGTTGAGGTGGGATTTTTTTAGGCCGCAAACGGCTCCTGGGTCGACCCAGCCTAGATGGGTACCAGAGCAAACTTCTGGGAAGAATTAAGGCGGCCGGCATGATGCTGACCACATCACACCTAGTGTGCCAATGGTCGAGAAAATATGGGCCTAACACCATATTCCCAATATGTCTCAATGGGCGTGTGTAACGGGATCCTCCTAAATGTAGTCGATGTTTCATAGCGAGAGTAGTGATGTGATTTTCCTTTATAAGGTCTCAAAATGCATTCACCCATTAATGAGTCTGAGGTCCCTTGGGTGTCGATTTTGTTTTTCTCCATTTTTCAAATGCAATGCAACAGGTGTGCCTTGACATTTGCCTATGAAATGCCAGTTTTTTTTTTTTGGTTTTTTTTTTTTTTGGTTGGTTTTGTTAATTTGAGATTTCTTTTTGAGATCCATGTAATTCTGAATGCAGTTTTTGAGATCCATGTAATTCTGTATGCAGTGAAATCTCCTTCTTGTCTTTTAATTCTTATTTTGCTATCACTGTCGGTTCCTCCATCTTTGTTTACATTGCTGCCAAGATATATGCATGATTCTACATGTTGGAATGTTTCAACTTGTACAGTCTTGTTATCATTCCAATCAAAATCAATACCCTTTAGCTCCCCAAGGAGCATAGGCCTTCAACAAACACATTGCCAAGTCTTCCTGTTCCTGTGCCATCCGCTCAAGTTCTTTCCATGTTTTCCTCATCATTTTCACCACTGTTTCCAGTTCTTTTCTCCATGAGTTTTTTGGTCTACCTCTGCCTCTCTTTTCCTGTGGATTCCAGAACAAGGATTGCCTTGTAATGCTTCCAATAGGTTTCCTCAATGTGTGTCCTATCCATCGCCAGCTTCTTCTTCTCAACTCTTGTTCCACCAGCACTTGTCTGGCTCCTGTCATCAGTTACACATTTGTGACTGTCATCCCATTTCAGACCTTCTATTCTTCGCAAGCACCCGTTTATAAAAGTTTGTAGCCTTTTGGTTGTTGTTTTTGTTGTTCTCCATGTTTCAGAGCTATACAATAAGACTTGCTTGACACTTGAATTGAAAATTCTTATTTTTGTGTAGGCCTTTATTTCTCTTGATCTTCATATGTTTCCCAATGTTATCATTACCTGCATGTAATTTCACGATCTTTGTCTTTTCTCTGTGTATGTTCAGGTCCACTTGTTGTGGCTTTTCATCAAATATTTTCAATTTGTCTTGCATCTGATTATAGTTATTGGACAGAAAAAGCCAGGTCATTGACAAAAATCAAGATCTTCACGCTGTTTTGTCAGAGTCCAATGAATTCTGTTTTCTGTTTTGCCGATGTCACTTTTCATAAGCCCAAATCTATAGCCTGTCGAAAAAAAAAAAAGGAGAAAAAAAACTGCAAACGGTGTCACTGCCACACTTCTTGAGAATAGAAGTGTCTAGATCTACATTCAACAACATGAGATAAACAGTAACATCCAAAACAGATAACTAACAAAACAGTAATTATTTGTTATATACACTCGTCAGTAACTGCTTGGCGCAGAAACATGGGCAATTAACATGACGTAATGACGTAAAAAGAAAGAAATGAGGTCCTTGAAATATGGATATATATGAGAATGGAGCGTAACTCACTGAAATAGAAGAAAGCAAATAAAGAAGTCATAGAAAAGCTTTGGATGAAAAGAGAAATATTGAATGAGATAAAAATTAGAAGGTAAAATACTTTGAGCAAGTAAAAAGAAGACACAAAACCTTTTTGAAAACTGTGATATAAAGAAAAGTTGAAGGCAAACAAGCAAGCGGAGACGGCAGATGATCTGATCTGATATCAGGGAACAGAAAGTGCCTTACTTATATGGAGGTAACACTAAGATAACTAGTCCACTAGCTTACCAGGTGTCTAAAAGCATCGAACATGGAAATATTCATGATTCATTTATTATCCTGTACAAATTATCCTGTACATTTTCATGTACATTCATTATCCTGTACATTATTGTGTACATTCATTATCCTGTATATTCTTTGTCCTGAACAAATCACGCTAAGCTTTCCGGTCCTGTGTTATCCGTTCAAGACCTTTTTTTTTATGCCGTCATTTTCATATCTTTCTTCACAATGTGTAGCCTATCCAATCAACAGTAATTCTTCACCTCGTGTTCCGCTGGTCTTTGGTTGGTTCTTTCCGTTAACTCATTAGTGATGATCTTTTTATATAATTTAAATCCGTCTATTCTGCGTAAGATCTCGTGTATGAAGGTTTGTAATTTCTTACAGAATTACATTTCTGCTTGTTGATTTAAAAACAATTTTACTTACTTATTTTTTTCATTCCACTTCTACCCGTGGGTGTAGAGGTTTGCCAGAACACCTTACTATCCTATCGGCTGTCTTTCAATCTAGTCGTCGGTCCTTCATGGGTTGTCTAGTGTCGCCTTCTACGCGAACTCTGGGTTGTCCTGGAGGTCTTGATCCCTGGCTCTTAGTTTCCCATGGTTGCAGATCTTCTTCAATTCTGCGTACATGGCCAAAACATGCTGCTCTACAATGGAGTCTCCACTAGCGAAAGAGCTAAAGGAGGTGTGGGCTGTGTTGTGGATAAAAACAATATTAACGAATAAAATATCCTGTTCAACTCCCGATGGATGATAATAAGGATACATAGTGCCCATACTTGTAAGTGAGACCGAGTGGACAGACGGATTTAATTTTAGACAGAGTAATTACTTTTCGATCTAGTCTACGGTGCTTATTTGTGCCCATGTTGAAATTACCACACACAAGAGAGAGAGAGAGAGAGAGAGAGGAGAGAGAGAGAGAGAGAGAGAGAGAGAGAGGGGGGGGGGTGTAAGGAAACACGCCTTGGCCATCTTTGGGGATGACAAACATGTGAGACGCGAGAGATGTAATCACCGACGGTCCTCGTTCAAAACCATCTTTTAATTGTCTTGCACACGTAGAGAACACATTTTGGTTGAGGAAAAGAAAATGTGAGACATGTAACTGAGGTAAACAGATAAGACGGAAAATTTTGTATGATTGGGGTGGGCATGGAGAAATAATCTTTGTTATTAGCAACTAAACATGTGACGTCAAAGAATATCTCATGTTATCCATGCTGGGCATGGGGACATCTGATTCCTCTAAAGACTCGCATTTTTTACTATACGTTTGGGGACCATTGTTGGACCTCTCTTTCTGCCAGAGCAGGGGAGACAATTCCCATGACAATTGGGTATCTCGTCCAAGGATACGTAAGTCCAGACACAGAATTGTGATAAATGACAAATGCGGTATTTGTTAGTGCATATGAATCCAGTCTAGCATTGGATGGCAAGGGCCCGTTCGAAGTTTTGGATACCATTTCTAACACACTACATACAGGATTCGCTATCCGAAGAAAAAGGAAGATATTCCCACATAAATCTCCTTAACACAAATTTTTAGAAAGGGCTCCCTCGTCGCAAGAACAATTATTAGCACTAGTCGGAAGCTATTGATGAAAACGATGAACCGGAGAATTTATTGGGAATAAACCCCTTGCAACAGAAAGAGTCGTACAGATAGATGTGAAATTTGAGAAAAAAGAAACTCTTTAAGAAGGAGCAGCGAAAATGATCAGCGCCGTAGTAGAAACAATATAACGGATGTTTTAACTGACAAACCCGGGCTTACGGATCTCCTTGAGTAGAAACATGAAGTTAAATAACGAAAACAAAACGCCAGTACGGACTCAAATATATCCTGTCCCCGTAAAAAAAAACGCAAAAGCCAGCCGCTTTACGGGAAGAAAATATACAAAATGCTGGCACGCCAACATTATTTCAGAAACTACATTCCCCTTTACAATGCTCTAGCGTGGTGTTGCTACAAAAAAAAACCGAATGGCAAAACGAGGCTGTGCAATGAATATCGCTTGCTAAACACCGTAACGGAATTTCAACTGGAGCCTTTCCCAAGCCCTTCTGAACTTTTACCAAACTAGGTAAGGCACAATTCTTTTTTTTTTCAAAAATAGGACTTAAGTAAAGGCTATTATCAAAAAAATTCCACTGTGAAGGAGGAAGTCCGGTCATTGTTGGCTGTCAGTTCTAGTGAGGAATATTTACACGTTCAATGTCATGCCATTTGGACTCCATGACGCCCCCGGCGCCTTTACCGAATGATGAGGAAGGTGCTAGATCCGTTGTAGAACGAACCTCACAAATCATAACTTCCATGGACGATATACTGATCGCAAACAGACACTAAGGACCACGTAGCAACCGTCGCCTTGCTCCTCAGGAGGCTAAAGGAAGCGGGAACTGACAGCTCGCGCACGAGTAAATGTTTATTTCGCCTTTCCCACCCTAGACTTTCCTTTTTTTCCGGGCACACTATCTCTCATGGATGCATGTGGGCCCGTTAGGGGAAAAATGTGGAGAAAAAGGGCGACGTAAAGGAAAGAAGCCCGTCCCCATCACGAAAAAAAAGGATACGCGTTCATTTCTCTCCCTGTGTGCCTACTACCAGAAGTTCATTCCTAACTTCAAACGGTCCTAAACGTAAAAAAAAAAACGGCCCCATTTATAATGACCTCACCAGGAAAGGTCAACCTGAGAAAGTCAATTGGACAGCGGATTGTGAGAGCGCTCACCACCACTCTTAAGGAAACCACTCTTAAGGGAAACTGACCAATTTTCCATTCTCCGTCTTCTTCCTGACCTGACGAAACATTTCGTGTTACGAAGTTGATGCCAGCGCGATGGGGATAGGATCAACTATGGTTACAGGGCAGATGAAAACACAGCAGGGTCTACTGTTCCATTTTTCTTACGCAAGTCGAAAATTAACACCGCCGCTGAAAGGAATTACTCTACGATAGAACGGGAATGCCTCGCTCTAATTTTCCGGGATTCGCAAACATCATGAATATTTGTATGGGGTCTCATTTGTAGTGCAAAGCGACCGAACCATGCCCCCTTGGCGTTTTTGGGACCCAACAAACAAAAATTATTGCAAAGATCATGAGGATAGTGAGCCCTTCTGCTTTAGCATGTACTCTGAACGATTGGTTTTTTCGATTTTTAAATTAATTTATGTAGCAGTCCCGATTAGATTGCGTCAAAAGGAAGGGCAGAAGCGTTTTTTGTTTTTTGGGAGATAATTTATAAGAAGCTATATGGCTCACCGCGCCTGTCTTGCATCAGAATATTGGCACTATATATACAGGGCCAAATTAATAGTCGGGGCTCCCAAGTCCTGGATTATTATTTCCGTGAATAGTGCCAGACATAAATTCACTCTGCCTGGTTAGTGGACATTCTGATAAAGTCTGGGTATGTACGAAGTCTTAATAAATTAGTGGTGTTGAAATTTTAGCTAAAGGATTTTAACAAGTCAGAGTAAGCTTTCTGCTGGGATTTAATTTTTATTTTTTTTTAGTCGGTAGTTTGCCATCATAATTTACCTGACTTCTGCCAGTGTATTGTAAGTTTTATCAGTGGTAATTGATACGAAGTATAAAGCCAGTGTTAGTTATGTGTGTGAAAGTTTGATGGTATTATTAACTAATTATATCTCTTCTATGAATTTTAGGACCTACGGCTGGTGTAGTATGGGCGTAATATATTAAGAGTACCAGACTATGTTATGGTAACTTTGAAGATAATAGTATATGAAACTCGGGGAGTTTGGTTTAACTAAAGTGGCCATGGGTAAATTTAAGTTTGTTGTCAGTGAAAAAGAGTGGTGAAGGGAGTTTAGTATTATGATATGAGGTATGCAGTTGTGTGTAGATAATTTGTGCTTATTTTGATAACCCTCAATGGGCTGCCTTTTTAATATAAGAATAGTGCTGGGAAATTATATATAAAAGTTTATTTTTATCAGTATAAAGCGAAAGCGGGGTTGTGACGAGCAACTGACTCGGTTCACGAGCTATTGGCCTCAGAAGCAATCAGGTCAGCCCGAGTCTTTGTTAAGCGTAAATAGACAACCTGTTGTCAGTGAAAAAAGAGAATTGGAAGGGGTGAGCTGTTAAGTCTGACCCGAGGGCATAAATAGAGTAGAGCATGAGGGCTTGTACCAACGGGCTGATCACCCGTTTGCCAGTCACTTCGATTACGGAAACAACAGCAAATGGATTGATTTGCCGTTGCCCCTAAAGACGCCAATAGGCGTGATGGGAAACAATGGCAAAGAAAACCTATCTGCTGTTGCCCTAAGACGCCACTAGGCGTAATGGCCACTGACTGCTTTGACGGTCGGTGGCTAAGGACGGAAGAAGAAGAGAAGATGAGGGCTTGTATTGATGCATTTTTATTATGGTATGGGAAAGAAGAGCGGGGTGTATGTAAATCTTTGGTTTTATTAATGTGTTTGAATTATGTATTTTTTGTGGATTGGTGTATATAAGTTGTTATTTTGTTTTACAGCGATTACACACGGCGTTGTAGGTCCCTAAGCCTTTGCAACGAACTTTGCCTTCCCCCGAGAGGGAGGCAAGAGGTACTTTGGTGTGTAATTGAGAAAAAGAACTTGTGTACGCGCAAAGTAACGGGCGCCCCTAGTTACGTCTGCAAGACGTAGAAGCATTGGGAATTCTCCTGACGTGAGAAACCATATACCTCAGCGTGGAATTGCCTAGAAATTGGAGCTCTTAGCTCGTACGGCCCAATACAAAACAGGTTACGTTTCCTGGTATTGTTTACATACTGCTGTAGCCGGGTAGGGAATTGGGGGTTGCTGTTTATTTCGAGAGTGTTAGATGTAGAACTAGCTAGTCTGCTAGAGTTGGAAATTACTCCCTTACAGTCTTACAGGTTCTTCCAGGTTCGGGGACTATCCTCTAAAGGTGTTGTATTGAGTTGAAGCATTAACATATGACATGATAAGTTTCTCAGCAGCCATTCCTTCCTTTCTTTCAATTATATGTGTAGCGAAGGATTTAATAGACAATCTCCTTTTGTTTTGGTCTCAACGTGATTTTTATTCCAACATAAACATATTTACATGATGGCATGAAGATTTAGAGTGTGCATATTTCGTTCATCCACAAATGCACATTGCTTTCATTTCAGTAGAACATTGGGATAGTTTATTATATGTGAATCATCCTTGAACATAGTCTTAGCTACTTGTTCCTTCAAATATTAGCTAGCGGTAAATGCATACTAGCAGATCCTCAGAGGATCGAACCATTCTCTCATTTCCTGAGGAGCTTCATTCTCTATCAAACTGTCAGTGTTTCTACCTAGGTATTCAAAAGACTGCATTCAAATCAAAGTATAACTTGCAGCCATTTTTACTGTGTGCTGCAGGGGCAAAAGCTATCTTGCTTTGACATGAAAATGTTTTAGGTATTTCAAAAGGAAGCACTCTACTTACTGCTTTTCCTTGTGGGAAATCAATGCACAAATCAAACACTAAAACTGGGGAACAACTTCCTTAGAATAAATGAAATCCTCAAAAATCTGCAGCATAAGAAAAAATGCGTCTGTCTCTTAGACTTCAAAATCTGCAACTAACTTTTCAGCCGGGACTTGACACGCTTTCCTTCAGCTCAAAATCTAGGTCAGCGTTGCTTCTGCCCCTTATTCATCTCACGATTGGATAAAAAGAGTAATCCACGCTAACCTTCTCCCTATGGTCTGTTCCTATAATAATTTATGATTACATTTTAACTAACTTCTGTCAACTAAGCTATGGTCTGTATTTATTATAAAGGAAAGTTCCTAAAATGACGCATTCCCTGTCACACTGCCACAATAAAGTAGTAGGCCATAACCCGAAGCGATTTAAATCGTCGTTTGTGTGTGAAGAATTGAGTTGCCATCATTATTGCTAGATCTACAGCCAGAAGCAAAAAAATATAGTCACTAAGGTGCCGCGACATCAGTTAATCTGAAGAGGAGAGTGGGAAATCATACCTTTCTAAATGCTAGCGGGAGAAGGTACCTGACAAAGGGTAATACAGCTGAGCCTCAGACGAAGACGATAGCGTCAAGAAGGCACTGAACTGAAGTAGAGGGGAGAAAGTAAAGTTAGATAGATAATAGTTAGAGGAAAGCCTCTGAGTTAGTTCTGCAGAATTCAGTGGAGTAAGATTTCGTGGTGTATAAGTTAGTTGTGTTGTAGGAGCGCCTTTGAGACATTTTAGTCAGATTAGTAGTAAGTCTTCCTCTGACTGGTTAAACGGGACAGAGTGAAAACTAGTGGAGAGTATTCTTGTGATATGTGGGACACCAAAGTGTAGTTAGTTCGTAATAGTAGTGTTTAAGTGGTGGTGGCTCTTACTTAGAGACCCCCGCCCGGTATATTTCTTTAACCTTAGTTGTTTATGTGTAGTCGAGAAGAGTGCGTGGTAATTTTTTATAATTGAGTCATTTATTGATTTGTTCTTTTCTCCAGGTTGTGCGAACTCGCACGTTATTGTTGTTTTTCTCTGTGATAAAGATTTTATTTTGTTTAATAAACTATAAAATGTGCTCTGGATCAGTGGTTTTTCACTATACTGTACCTGTATTCTTTAACTGTACAGTTGTGTCTGTGGCTAGTATTTAGTGCATACCTTATCTCAGCTGAGCGAGAGGCGGTGAGACAGTAGCTAATAAACCAAGTCACAAGTGGCGAGGGAGAGTCAATCTAGGTTGTCACCCTTGAAGCTATAAGTCATCCTCCACATTCACTTTAATTCTCATCTTAACCTATCTTCTCAGACTTTTCTCAAAACTTGTGTCTTGCTCTTGTCTCTTTACTCAGACAGACTCTCAATTAAGCCATTTCGTGACAAAAGACCATATACTTAGAAGAAACATTTGTTTTCTTTCAGTTTGTGGTACAAGTCTGTGGTTAAAGTTGCCAGCAGTTTACGCTAGTTGCCTACATTAGATCGGTCTTGAAGACGCTTGCCTTTACAATTGGAATGGTTAACCCCCCCCAACCCCCTCTTACTGCAGGAGACGTGCTACTGCCACAGAATTGAACAATTGACGGAACAGCAACAACATCATGGGAACGAACAATGACCCATCATCAACAATAAATCGTCGTCAACACCTGGCTAGTTAAGTGTAACTGTCAGGCCGAGGAAAAGAATTTATATTTAGCGATAGCAACTTTAAAGTTTTTACCAGTGATCTAACATCAGTGCTTCATTTTTTCACCGACAACTCTATTTTTACTTTGATAACTCTATCTGATTATTAAATTTGTTATCTGTAAATACAAATTGATTTATTAATCATTACTGAGTGATATATACCCGTCTGACTAAGTTATTTTAAATACATAATTATTCAGAGCTATTAAAGTAATATTTTGCTGAAACATTTTTAGTTAGGTGCTTAGAAAATACGAGCAAATTTCGTTTCCTCACAGAAGGGGCGGGAAGATAAAAAGTTCACGACACCTTACATGATCTCAGTTGTTATGCTTTCCGTCTTAAAATTCCTGTGAGTCACCCTGAAATAGAAACATCATTCTTCTATTTGTACCTCTGCCAAGAGTAATCTTGAGCGAAGGTTGATGACCTTTGAAGGCCCTCATTTTTATATTCTAAGTTTGGCCATTGTTTGACCACCACTGCAGAGCAGGGGCGACAATCCAGTGACAATATTTTCACAGTTTCTTTCATTTGTGCTCCTTAAGCAACATCTTTAACCCTCTGTTGCGGACTGATTTTATGTTTATTATGATTTCTTCCGCATTTCTTATAGTTTATTTTGGCAACTGAAGTTCAGACATTCCCTCCTATTTTTATTGTCTGTTGTTGTATAACCAGTGTTATTGAGCTTTTCGCTTTTTTGCAGCCAATACCAAGTTGAAGAGTTTTTGGTATCATCTACAATGTACATCTTGGCTTTTCTGCTTTTTCAACTTGAGTTGAAGTCATGAGATCCAGTTTCTCAAGCGTGGTTTGCATTTAAAACAATCATGACATCTGGGGGGAAGATGCGTGTATCATGCTGTGCATTCCCCGCCATTCAAGGAACTCTCCAAATATGCAGAGCTAAAATACTATGATGTGGTTCTTTGCTCTTCCAAGAAATCATCACGTCCTACGCAGAGACACTTCTAAGCCCCTTCCGCCCCCCCCCCCCCCCCCCCCCCCCCCCCCCACCCCCCCAGCCCCCTCCCAACCCCCCTCCCCCACCCACCCACACCCCCCCCCCCACCCCCCCCATCACAGAGTCCATGAAGGCAACCATGGTAAAAGCCAGAGTTACGTCTGCGGCTCAAACGACTTCTCCAAGATTAGTGTGCACTGCTGGGTTCTCAACGTGTTTTCACTACAGGAGGAATCCCTGGAAGTAGGTGGATAATTTCAAGAGTCTACGAGGGTGTAATTAGCCTCACAGACAAAGGTTCACATCAAGATCTACCTATTATAGCATTGTGCTTACCTGGTGGCAATATACAAAATGATGACTCGTTACGCCTCCATCCATTTTGATTGGCTGTGATTTGTTTATGTTTCTGTCATGTGAGTTATTTCAGTGTTATTTATTGATTCTGCGTTTGCTGTTTGTAGCACTATTTTAAATAGGCCGTTGGTTTTAACTGGTTTTATTATCAACAACCTATTAATATAAATAACAGAGAGAAAAATACGGACTCTGAGCGGCGAATTAAGCACGAAATTATGCGTCGACGGATTTATGGATCATGGAGAACACATAGGTATATTAAAGAGATAGAAGACAAGCTGGTGAAAAGAAATGAGAAAGCAAAGTTATAAATCCTGGCTGTGATGAAAACGAAGAAAAAGGGACAAAAAGTTATGGATCTTGTCGTAAGATTTTTGATAGGAGAATTAAGACTTGGGTTGGTCCCTTCTGGAATAGGTTGGAATGAGTGATAGTCACAGTGTGAGATCGAAATACAAAATAGATTTTCCACCCCAGTGAGGTGGTAGAATAGTGATAGAGGCTGTCACCTGAAAGCGGAAAAATCTTCTATCTCTCTCACCTATCTTCTACGACTAGATTTAAAGTAGTCAGACAGTCTAAAACACAATTACATTAAATATATATATATCCACTCACGTGGCACGCAACATTCAAGTGACGACATGTAGACACCCAAGAGTGGGAAAACTATAACAATGATTATATAAATATTTTAGAACGAGCTGACCAAAGTACGCTGATAAGGGAATTCCAAGGGAAATTTTAAATTATCATTTAAAAATTTCTTCACAACACATAGAAATTACATCAAAAACATATGTTACAAATATTCAATAAAAACAAAGATCAAGGAATTGCTACAAGAAATGACTGCTGACACCCCGTTGGTATGATCCTTCCCTCGAGGTATAGCTCACCCTCAGACCGTTAGGAAGAAAATGATATCCCCGAACCCTAGTCACAGATACATATGATTTAGTCTAAAAAAAACAAAATAAAAAATTCTTCCCGCTTTAAGGTTATGAACAGACTGGATACTCTGACATATCGAGACTAAGGGAATATATATATATTAGCAAATAGCTTGCATAAAGAAAAATGTTATGACAGCAAAAAATGACAATGGGTGTCAAATATTACCACCATACAAGGATTGCTCAGTCCCTGCATTCACTCTATTCATTCAAAACTGCAGCTCACGTGCGTCTTACACATACTCTACAGCTTTGGTATCCGCTTCGGGAACAAAAAAAAGCAATATTTTAGGACTTGCCCATACAGAAATCCAACTGGTAATCTTGGGCCAAGAAAAAAACCCCAGGTCCAAAAAGGCGGATTGAATTCAACTACTTCGGGACCGTTCTCTTGGGAATACTATTGTTTTGGATGTCTGTTGAAGTAACATAAAAACTGTCCAAGCACGAGCGTCTATAGCGAGCACAGTGTCAGCATCTTAGATTTAAAACGAATGAGGAATGGTCAGGTCGGCACCTTCTCTCAGTATAGGAATTTTAGTTGGTCACACCACCACTTGTCAACCGGGTCGGGAAATTTACTGATTGAAATTATGTTACTTGCCACGAGGGCTGGCAAATGACTGGAGTTGTTCTCAGGAAAAATCAAATCAGGCTCGATGACCCGTTACTTCTTTAAACTCTTAAAGTTCGTAAAAAAATTATACATCAAATTCTTTAAGGTAAGAATGTTTAGTTGTTTTCTTCACAGAGTTAAACACTTTACTCAATCGCTGGCAAAGTTTGGGTACCACACAGTTCCAACTATATAAAATGGAAAGAACACATATCAAATACTTATACATATACATGTACTCAATATAATGATAATTTAAAACTGCAAGCGTAGCCTTGTCTTATCATTTAAATTTTTCCGTGAAATAAGTTATATTTAAAATCATCAATCCTCATGAATTTGGAACAAGAGCGTTATTCCCGTCAACACTCATGAGGCTTCTATGCATTGTAAGTTAGTTAGAAAAAATATGTTCTCGTCTGATTATTTAGCAGTAAAATTAAATTCAATTTTAGCTACATTGTTGTTTTAGCTAGAAAATTATAATTTATCCTGCTTTCCACTGAGACACGTCACTATAAAATAATACAGACTTATGATTATTAAGCGCTCTGGCACCAAATCTAACTAGTGAAATAACACTTTAAACACTTTCACCAAATACTAGATAATTAATATATGATATTTCACCTCCCGAACAGGGAATTACAGTTTCACAACGACTAGGGTTAATTCACTAGATAGGTATTTAGAAGCTCGGCCAAATTTGAGGAGAAACTAATGACTTCGCTATTAACAAGCTTCATTCACTAGCACGAGTGATTCTGTCTACTGCAAGTTGGAGAATGACAAGAAAGTTTCAACAAACTTTCGTTAATATCTATTAAACGGACAAAAGGGATCCCAACTATTTCGCCATAGCGAAATTATATCCCCTTTCCGTCTCCACTACGTTTAAAACGAACCTAAAACGCAATGTCGTTAACTGTGCCACCTGCTGACGAGAGGGCGCGTGTGTCAGTTGCGAACCTCAAGACGGCTAGTCTCCAATGCCCCGGGCAGTTTTCACACCTACCGCCAAATATGACCACACTGAGCGAATGTGTGTGATGGCATCCCTTCTCAACTTGACACTGAGAAATCTACCGAGGGAACTGCGTGTGGCAGGTGAAAATGCTCAGACAACTTTGTCGCCTATATGTCTGGCGAAAAAAAACGAATACTCCACAGTGTATTTCGTCAATCTGCATGCAGATTGACCGACCATGGGATTATCACTGCCAAATCGTTCTGGTCCTAACGTCCTGAGTATTGAAACACATAATCACACCTCTCGTCAAACTGCGCGGCGTGAATGATCATATCTCACGCAATCAAGTTACTCGTTTCATCAGCACAGAGTCATTCATGCACAATGTTCTCCAGGATGAAGAATAGAAACGTAAAAACTGGCGAAAGTGGAGAATGGGAAAAAAAGCAATGTTATATAGTCGCAAACGAACGAATGCGAAAAAAAAACACAGGAAAAATGGAAAAGAGTGATAATAAAAAAAAATAGAGGTTACGGGTGAAAGAAAGGTAGAGGAAAAGTATAGGCAATTTATAGATCATAAATGTCTACGTGACAGATCTCGATGGCCCCATATGCTTTACGGCGGAGAGTTCCCACAAGCCAAAGAGCTAAAAGGGGTGTGTGGTTTTATTGTGGCTAAAAACCAAAACAGATAGCATCAAAAGATGGAAATCTCTACACCCCATGGTAGAAGAGAAGCGACTAAGTAAGTAAGTAAGTTTATTAGTGCCTGTTAGTTCTGTTGATAAAATGTGGACGACATAGGAAGGACGCAGTGGGTAGTTATCTAAAGCAATGTTCACATTTTCTATTTTAGATTTATTATTTTAGAATCCTTGTTTTCTCTAGCTAGTTGTATTTATCTATACTCTTCCTTGACAGTATCTACGTTTTTGATCTACATAAAACCTAGCAATTTGAAGATTGAAAAGTAGATTTGAGGAATATTTTTCTTCTTGTTTACAATGTAAGAGATTACTGTGAGTGTAGAACTATGAATGGAGTTTTTGCTTGTCTTTCCACGATAATTACAAAGGTGGTAGTTGCGTTTGTGAATGTTGCATTTAATTCTTTATATTTTATATATTTTCTGTATTTATAAGATTTTATTTATTTAGTATGTTTAGTAGGGAATAGATGGATTGATAGATAGATAGATAGATAGATAGATAGATAGATAGATAGATAGATAGATAGATAGATAGATAGATAGATAGATAGATAGATAGATAGATAGATAGATAGATAGATAGATAGATAGATAGATAGATAGATAGATAGATAGATAGATAGATAGATAGATAGATAGATAGATAGATAGATAGATAGATAGATAGATAGATAGATAGATAGATGGATAGAGAGATTGATTATGAGAATATGAACTAACAAGTCATAGATGAGACCCCAAATACAACATTTTTAAAAACCGAGAAAAAAATCTCCGGTAATGACGTAAATTTGCATCATTCGTGACGTAATTTCTAAAATATTTTTCAAATTCACTGCACAGCGACTTTATAAACACCCTGTATAATACAGGGTGTTTATAAAGTCTCTGTGCAGTAAAATTTACGCCCGGGCGAGACTGCGTCACCAGAAATGTGGTTTTCAATTGGGGCTTGTTGTGTAATGCTGCACACGGGATTGTGGAACACAGCATTGGAACACAGAATATCATGACGTAAATTTGCATCATTCGTGACGTAATTTCTAAAATATTTCTCGAATTCACTGCACAGCGACTTTATAAACACCCTGTATAATATCCTTTTTTTGTAGGAAAACTCCAACAATAATCAATAATAATTGTAGTAATATTTGCTTTTATGCTGCTGATTAGAAAAAAAAAAAGCATCAAAGATACTCGTAATTCCTGCATTTATCACATGTACAAGTATGTGACACATTTGCGAGACGAACAATGTTTGATTAGTAGTAGTGAAAAATGACGTATAACATTTTCTCGTTAGCTATTATTCTGCGCAGCGAATAGACGCCGACAAGATCATAAAATGCAGTGTAATTCATTAATGCAGAGTTGTTGCAGCCGGCATGGCTGACACAATGAAGTATGGCCGTGTCGTAAATTCACGTTCGCAGATTTGTATGCATTACAAAGAATATAAACAACTAATTAACTCACTAATTTTAAGCACAATATTGTAGCAGAGCAAAATAGTGGAGTGCACGCGGAATATGCTGTGTTCAAAACAGGGAAAAAAATTAACAATATTTTTTTTTTAAAGTTTTGCCTCGTTTTGGCGAGGTGCGTCTCGTTCAACCTAGTCGGTTATATTAGGGCGCATGTCCAAATATAAAAGACCATTAGGTCTAGGGTAAATTAACAATAGTTTTAACCATAATAATTAAAGAAGAGGAGAGGGGAGGTGAAAAGAAATGTCCCAGTGTCAGGAAGTTGCCACAAACATTTTGTGCATGGTGTGTGCAACCAAACACGAGGCACCTTCCAACAAAAATGTAGACTGGCAGAGAGCATAGAGCTCTTTCTGTAGGCAAAGAGACCGAGTTCAAAGCCAGGCCACGTCACTCTCCAGTCTATCCGGCTGTAAAACAAGTTCCTGACTCTGATCTAGACTTAGGGAAGGCAAAGACAGTGTGGAAAAGAACTGGTAACCTCACGTCATAAAGCTGAGACCTAATTTAGGTGACGTCTTTCATTTTTTCACTTCCCCTTAGGCAGAATCTGTCATGTGACTATCTTTACCTTTTGTAACACAACGATGTCTCCTGGGTGAAGTATTTAAATTTGTAATCTCTAACTTTCAAAATATATATGAACAAACAGTGTGACAGCCTGGCCTTAACCAACCCGTTTGATAGAGAAACTGTATGCCTATGAGAGAATACTGAGACAAACAGGGGGATCTCTTTTGTAATTTTCTTTGAAGTTATTTTTGATTATTGCCTTTCATCTCTTCGTGTTACTCCGTCCTCATTTTCAATTTTACTTCCCTTTTCTTTGCCAAACCTATCTGCCATCTTTGTTTTTTCAAATACCATGCAGTGATAAGGAATCCAGTGGGGTACTTCCACTTTGTTACATTTATGGCTTGTTTTCCATTAGTTAAGTACAAGTAAGCTAATGTGATTTTATTTATTTAAAATGGTACGGAGGATGAATTACTTAAATGGTGGGTAGAGGTTTAAAGCAGCTGATGGATGCATGAAATATTGAGATCTTCCTGGCCAAGATGATGTGTGATCGTGAATTTAGGCCATTTGTTTTCTTTCGCTGCATTAAACTACATGTATGTTTAGCGTGAATCCATTTCAGCCAACATTCGTTGTGGAGATGGCAGCTTATGATGATGATGTTTAGCGTGACGTTGATGTGTAGGGGAATTTCGACCAAAATACCGACTTGAGGGCTACACAACAAATTATATAAAGACATCATCAATATTTATGCCAAAATCAAAATTTTAAAGAGAAACACTTTTTCTACGTTAAGCAAATGAATGTATGAACTTTAATTGATACGTGTACAACGGATCAGGTATACTTCATGGATTAGAGGGGGGAAGTGGGAATAAAAAAAAATCTGAAGCAATCACCTAACATGTTTGAACATGGTCCAATTTATGGAGATCCCTATATTTACAAAAATTGTCTTATGAAGTCAGTATACCAAGTAACCATCGAAGTATGAACAGCTTAAACAAAACCATGTATTACCCTTGCATTTTACAGATATTGTGTGTGTGTAAGCTGGGGGTCATCTTCTTCATCAAGCTGTCACAGAGATAGCCATATTTAAAAATTGTATGTTGTGGCGGGGGGGGGAGGGGGGGGGGGGGGGGTGGGGGGGGGGGGGGAGGGGGGGGGGGGGGGGGGGGGGGGGGGGTGGGGTGTGTGTGTCAGTTTATGGTGGGTCATCAACTAAGAATCATGCGTTGTTATACTTGTATTATATTATAGGTTTTTAGAGAATTCGTGTCATCAACTTAAGAATCATGGTGTGTATTTAATATATATTTTATATGTATCAGTGATTGGTCATCAACTTAGAATCCATGCCGATGTTACAGATATAGTCAGAGAATGGTCATCAACTTAGAATCATGCAGATGTTTACATATATTGTCAGAGAATGGTCATCAATAAGAATCATGCGATGTTTAACATATTTAATCAGAGATTGGTCATCAACTAAGAATCATGCGATGTTTTACTTATATATATGAGAATGGATATAACAACTAAGAATCATGCAGATGTTTACAGATATTGTCAGAGAATGGTCATCAAACTAAGAATCATGCGATGTTTTCATATATTATCAGAGAGATGGTCATCAACTAAGAATCATGCCGATGTTTAATATATTATAAAGAGAATGGTCTTCAACTAAGAATCATGCGATGTTTAAATATACATTATCAGAGAATGGGTCATCTACTAAGGAATCCATGCCGATGTTTTACATATTTTATCAGAGAATGGTCATCAACTAAGATTCATGCATGTTTACATATATTGTCAGAAGAATGATCTCCACTAAATTCACCGACATTTTCGGCCCCATATGGAGGCATGAGGACACTAAGCAGCTCGTCCCCTTACAGGAAGCCTGCACCAACAACATTCTTGTACTCATGCATGGCTGTGGTTTCTTTAGTTAGATGTGTTACTCACTGAGGAGATGTTAGCCCTACACTAATTTTCTTTCGCCTCTTACTGTTTGTAACTGTGTTTTCGGAGCCCGGAAAGGGTAGCAACGATTAGTGGCCACTGTAACCTACTGTCCATGTCGTAAGAGGCGTTTGAGGAGGGGGGGGCTAGGAGGTGGAGCATTGGAACGACCACCCCATCCTTTAGCTTCCAAAAACGTCAAACTATTACAAATTACCATCGGTCTACTAAAGGACAGCGGTAGGGATGGTATGTGTTTGTTAAAGGCATAAGCTCATTGTCAAGCTACAGGGTAGTATTGGTTTTACGAATTACCCCAGAGAGTAATTATCTATTCTTTCTTTATCTCCTATAAGACTACCAGGAATTACACGGAGTAACGATGTTACACCAGAAAATTATTAGCAACGATCATTCTAGTCTTGTAGGTATCCTAATTATTCTCTTAATGAAACAGCTGAAGGAACAATCAAGGACTAGATACACTACAAGACTTGACGAAACTGCTGACAAAGTGGTGATGTCTGTAGAGCACCCACAGTGGGCAATGGAATTTGGGCAGTAAGTGTATATACTCGTGTACGGTAGAATAAACAAATGATTACTTTCTAAGCGTTCTCAAGATGCGGATGTATAAATATAGACGGTCAAAAAATATGGTGAACAAAGGTGTTCAGGGTCAGTTTCCAATGAAAGGCAGAAGCCAATAGGAAGGATACCATGTTGGGAGTCAAAGCATAATCATCTGTCTGGTATGTAGGCAGG
>JAMPIV010001783.1:0-79697 GCA_024509875.1 Oreohelix idahoensis | reverse complement strand
AGAGACGATCTGTATGGACGCAAGATGATAGCGCACGATCAATGAAAAGAAAGTTGTCAGGGCTATGCGAAGGCACAGGTGATAATTAGATAAATGTTCCCGCTGGTCCATCTTTGTTTTAATATTACCGATAATCTGTCTGTGGAGACAATATTGTGGGAAAGCATCTAGACAGGAAATAAGTTCACAGATTTGTTGATGAGTTTGCATAAAGATGCAATCGGAAGTATTACTAACATATCTGAACGAGGTCACGCGTTGGAATTTTAAAATTTTAAACACGCGGGGGATGTTATTATTTAACACCCCGACCCATTTAGTTCTAAAGAGCTCACCATTGGCTTAATTTGAGAGCATGAATAGACTTTGACTTTCAGTGGCAAATTCGTCGGAAGTACAATCTGGGATTTGAACTGAGAAATGGAAATATAATCTAGCGAAATCGGAGTCACATATCAAACTGCATCGCCACGCAAGCTACAATTTACCAGAGCCAGAAAGAAGGGTCGGACAAAGGATTCCAAAATTATAAGTGACAGATCGAAGTATTTGGGCAACATTGACGTTTAAAAAGAAAACCCGTATTTTTTAAATACGAAGACTGCAAACTTAGAGGACCAGGACAGAGTATTTAGGCAACTTTGAAACTTACAAGTAAAGCCGCATTTTTAAATACCAAGACTGGAGACCTAAGGAATCAGATCACCCATCATAAGAGGAATACTAAAATTTCCCAGACCAAGTGATTCGAAAGCATCTAACCTAAGTTGCTGTGTCCATTCTTAAACTGTGCCAGGAGTTTGTGTTCCCAAAAGTTACTTTTGTGGTAAGTGTAAACATTATTTTAAAAATGTGAATTTGATACGATTTTCTTGCTAAATGGTTATATATGAGGCTGGCAACCTCAACATATGGAAATAGTATATTTAAAAACCACTACAGCAAGCGCAAATGATTGTTTTATGCTAATTCGCTCAGATACGAAAAAGCAGCAGCAACCCCAGACCCCGAATGCAGCAGTGATGAGTGATGATTACATCACATGTGCCTAAAGTGTATAATATCATTTTGTGAGATATATGAACCTTGTTAATTGTAATTCAGGCAAATCAATGCATTCACGCTGTCCAAGTACATATTTTCCCAGTTTAATACCCAGAAGAATATTGGTGATTTCTAATCCTTTTCCTTTCGCAACGCTGTGTATACTCAAGAATATAATTATTCAGAGAGGCTAACATTGGTGGGTGGACAGCGAGACAATGCGCATGTTAATTTGCAGCCCACAAATGTAGTTAGCAGAGGCATTTGTTCTTTTTATTTTGTCTAACGTTCGTGGAACGAAGCTATCAGACTATTCGTAGTACGAAGCTGCAAGACGAAAGTTCACCGTCAATAGATGGGACGGTATTGCCTCCCCTACTTTGCAAGTGGTCCAACAGTGGCCAAAACTCCAGTATCTATTATAGGCTTCAATTGAGTCTATCTTTACATAAGATTACTCTTGGCAGAAACGTCGATAGAAGAGTAGTAAAACTTCTATCACATGGGAGTCTTCATAAGATATTCAGACAAGCGAAAAAATGCTGGCTGTCGCTAAGCAAGTTAATTCTATAACCTGCCGATACTTTTATGAAGAATTTAGCAATGATTTATTCTAGCTCGTTAAGCCCCCACCGCTGAGTTAATCAATAGAATTTATTATTATTATTATTATTATTATATATATATATATATATATATATATATATGTATATATATATATAGATATATATATAGATATATATATATATATGTATATATATATATATATATATATATATATATATATATATGTTTAGAGTGTGTGTTTAGTAACTTTGACGGAGACAAACATGTAGTACATTTGGATGAATAAATCGACAATAATTTGAATAGTTATGAATCAAGAAAAGTTACTCATCACGTTGGTAATGGTAGTGTGGGGTTATACAAAGTTCAAGTGGCAGCATATAGGTTAACTTAGCTGCCAATAACGATTTTAATCCTCCTCCTGGTGGGTAGGTTTTCTGTACACTGCTGTCACTTGTCTCTGGTCAAGGTTTGTAGGGTGAAGCTCGTTTCCCAGAAAAGTCTAGGAGAGTCTTCAAAGCTGGTCTGTCGTCTTAATGCGTAAACCACTTGTCCCTGCTTGTGCCAGAAATGGTAATTTCTGCTGGTACTACCAATAACTGGTAAAAGAAATAGAAACAAAACGCTCTTCTGAATATGGCGTTTTCCCGACACCATTATGTGCCCCCCCCCCCCCCCCCCCCCCCCCCCCGTCTATTCTACCATCCCATGTCAGAATTTACCCTCGATGAGAATTAAATTTAATCCCTCAGGATAAAACTTCCTTTACGTTTAAACTGAATAGTTTTAGCTTCACATTACATTTAATACATTTAAATGAAAAGGTTAAACGTACAGATATAATATGTTTTACATTTACATCTACACTGTTTGAAAAGTGTTCACAATATAAATTCACTTATGTTTCATTTACATTTACACTTGTGGAAACGTTTGAAACTTCACATGGTAATATGTACATCTAAATTTTAGTTCACATGTTAGTAATAAAATATAAAATGTAAATCACAACTTACGACAATCAGACTTGTCCCACAGAGGAACAAAAGAGACGAATCTTTCTATTACACGCGTCTGGGATGCTGCAATTCTACAAAAGATTCCCTTTCTGACTCCTTGTTTCTTCAGTTTCCTAGTCCCGGTGTTCCTTATTAAAATTTGAAAGAGATTTCCTGTGCTTTATAAGTCTTATTTGGTTCTCCAATAAAATGTCCAGTTAACAAATGGGAATTATGAATCTAGTTCTTCACTTTGGCGAATTTCTGATGTTATCTTGGCGAGCGTGCAAATCACAGAGAAATAAAACTGTGAAATTGTCAGCCTATATTCCCTCCAATGATGCTATGAATATAATCAGAAAGATCCAATCATTTCAAACAGGTCGGGTGTGGCACTTTCAAAATATTTCCCACATTGAAAATTTTACCAAAGGTCACTTCTCCCATATATAGTAATATGATGTCTTGCATACACTCTCACCAACACATTTGTAGACCCATATTGTCTAAAATGTAATAAATCCATGATTACTTTTTAACAAGTGGCCGGAAGAGATTATATCACTCTTGTCTGCCCACAGGTGTCACACAGATGGTATGTTGGTGTAGCAAGAATGATCGGGAAGCGCTTATATCATAAGTTCCGCCTCGTGCACGGGTTATCATGTGTTTCATCAGACAAACAAATCTGGTTCTACTCAACACTCCTTGGATAAACACGCCTTGTCGCTTGAAAAGAGGGTCAGACTGATATTGTGATAAAATACTGTCGCTGACCGTCTAATAACCTGGCGTAACTTAACACGTCTTCGTGAAGCGTGAATGCGACACAATAAGATAAGAATTACTCCCGTAGCAAATACTGCCATAGGTGAGTGGTGTGTTAGAGACTTCACCATGCTATGTCCAGCATAGAGCAAAATAGTGAAAATAACGAATGAAAAGGCATGATTTATGCCAAATAAAAGCGATGAGTGAGAAAAAAATGAAGAAAAGAAAGAATACTGCCGGTAGGGCTGAAGGTGTGAGAGATCACACATAAAAGCAGGTTCCGACGTTTTGTCACACTAGTTGTGAGTTAATAGCAGGGAGTCAACACTAACCGCCTACATTGGACAAGTTGTGTGAAGAGGTGCCGCCATCACAAAAGACGAAACCACGGCTGCAGAACTCACCTAGACCAGCTAAGTTTATTAAGGAAACAGCAAAAGGACAATTGTTTTTATAAAATCCTCAAACCAAGTCTCAGTGAAGACAATTTTATTTACATCTAAAGTTCATCATCATTCCATCGCTATTTTAACCTGTTAAAACTAAATGATTATTAAATTTGTTACATGTTATTTTAAAACTAAACAATCATTGCTAATTCAGTTATTATAGGTATGAAAGCAAACGTATGAGCAAGACTCTTTAATATATTTACGTCTAGACAATATATTTAAATCTATAGAGCAAATACTTATAAAAGAATTTCCCTGGATTTACACCAGCTGGGGGCTTGAACGGGCTCAAACCATTGCTTAATTCTTTACTAAAGGCGACGGATCAGATATAAGTTAATAGTGCTCTGCCCTATGCAGCATTGTTATTGACTTCTGAAAACATCTTGTGAACACTACCTTCAGATAGAATCGTCATTATCCTTCTATCTACAACTCTGCCAAGAGTAATCTAGTGCGACGGTAGACACCTTTGAAGACCCATACTAGATACTCTTGAGTGTTGGCCACTGGTGGACCCCTACTGCAGAGCTAAAGGGAGGCCATTCGTGACAGGTTCACAGTACAGTGTCCGGTACCGTCAGGTAAGAGGCACTGTAGAGTGTTCCCTACCGTTAAGCGCGTCCTGCCTGCAACAACGTTAATAAATTTGTTCAAGTTAACAACGCCACTGTTACTTCATAATTTTGCAAGGGTGAGTAACCAATTTTTATAGACAATTCTTGGATTACTTCCCCTGAATATAATACTCAAAATATAAAACGCAGAACACAAGGACCCACGTTTCAAAGTGAATTACATTTAATAGTATATCTCTGTCACGAAATATGTTCTAGAAGGTCCTGGAACATTTGGAACCAAGCACCAGTTTAAATAAATCGATTTTCGTTGTCGAAAACAGAGACAGATGAAGAACAAAAATACTCCATGTTGCAAAATGGATATTAAGTAGTCCTCAGTAAAGATATACGTCGTGGCAGCGAATGGAAACGTTTGTAAAGTCCAGAGCTGTCATCTGTCTGAGAAACATAGATAATAAATGTGTTGATAAAAGGCAGGATGTTTGTTGATGTGGCTTGAAGAGCTGCCGGTGGAATAGGAGGTGAGTGGGAATATGGAGTTGCAGCTTTGAGGCTGAGACCAGGCTGAGACCATGTAAGGGAGAAGACGAAGGTCAGCCAAAATCATAGGAGCATCGTTCTCTTTTTATGCTCTTTAAGTATCTGTAGGACCGTCCTATTGGTAGATCGATTAGAGCGCTTGCCTCCCGTTGCAACATTACCAGGTCAGGATCGAAACTCGGCAGCGACACTCTCCATTTTACCCAGCTGATTAATGTTGCCTGATTCTTCTCTTGAGTTAGAAAAGGGAAAGGCAACGAGAAAGAAAACTGGCCACTTCCACTTCATAAACCTGGACTTACTATAGTCAAGTCTCTCAACTTCGCTCCCCTAGGCAGTATCTGCTATAGGACTACTGTCGTGTAGCTAAAGAGCTGCTCACTAAGTGTAGAGGGGATATAAATAGGTCGTGTCTGTAGCCAAGGAAGAGAAGTCTCAATGAACGTTGTGAGCCAGGATGTGCGGATGCTCGGTGATAATACGTAATTGGATGGTCGATATTGTTGATAAATCATTTAATGCTTGTGCATTGAGTGTGGGTCATTGGTATTGAGGAATGTTATTATCACCACTGTTGCAAACGTGATTGTTGAATACTGTGTGCACTGTCACTCACCACACAGCTCACGTACGAGTCATGGATGTCAATAAAGGTTGTAAACGCCTGGAACAGTTCGATACTGTTTATTACGTTACAACACACAACGAAGTCACGATGACATCAACAAAGACACAATTCATGATAACTCAAATGCATCTGGCATACAAATTCTCCACCTGTCTCAAACTCCTCAAAGACTGCACAACACGGCAGTTATATTAATTATGGCCTTACAAATCTCTACATGTCTCAAACTCCTTAAAGACTGCACAACACGGCAGTTATATTAATTATGGCCTTACAAATCTCTACATGTCTCAAACTCCTCAAAGACTGCACAACACGGCAGTTATATTAATTATGGCCTTACAAATCTCTATATGTCTCAAACTCCTCAAAGACTGCACAACACGGCAGTTATATTAATTATGGCCTTACAAATCTCTATATGTCTCAAACTCCTCAAAGACTGCACAACACGGCAGTTATATTAATTATGGCCTTGCACATTTCTACAGCCCTGATCAGGCATTCCCTTAGGAAAACACCGCCATACACTTAGAAAACACAGGGCTTGCGACCACACCGGTCTACGCCCAAAAACACACTATTCTGACAGCACACTCACAGGGCACACCCTGTGAACCCGTCATGAGACTCAGTTGTTTTTAGAACACCACTCACAATACATGCCGCTTAGCCGCGAGAGCTAATCACCCCCGGCTCAAAACACTACAAGATAAATATATCTCAACACTAGAGATAAACAGCGTTCTTCACGCTTTTCTTGTACTCTGTCTCATGACTCTAGGAGAAGATATTTTTAACAAATCGATTCCTAATCGGCAAGCAAGTACCATAATTCAAAATTCAATCTGTCCCACAACATACTAAGATTTTCTTCCCTTTGACCTTAACATTTACACCGCCCCTGGGGAAAAAAATGATTCTATCATTTTTTCTAAAACAGTTACATCAACAAAAAATCAAGGGAGAGCAAAACTCTAATACATACCTACAAAAAATTAACTTATGTTAAGGGAAAAGAATATACCTACATAAAATATCAACATTAAATGAAAAAAATAGAAAATGGAGCATCCAACGTAATCGTCTAAGTACATCAGAATTAATCTAATACAAAACCAAGTTACGTATATTGGACCCAAATGAAAACAGGAAACAATCAATAGCAAGAGAAAGGACAAGATCAAGCAAAAGAAGAATGATCTATAATGCAGTAAAGTAAGAAATCAGAATATGAGTGGGGAAAAAAAAAATACCACGTGTTAACAATTAAGTCAAACAACTCTACACATATAAAATAAATACCACCATTACATCTGGATACATTATATCACACCATGTAATTAACTTAACAATACAAAGAATAAAAGTATAAGTGTCGAAAGAAGAAGAAGTGCACAAATAGAAACAAGTGAAGCGAATATGACACATGGGAGCATAAACAAGACATTAACCAATACCGAAAAGATAACAGAAAAGATGGAACGAAATGAAGAATAACCGGCAAAGGCAGACAGAAAGCAAAGACACGAATGAAGAGAAAGTCAATAACAATACATACTAATAACAGTCTCAATCAAACAAGGTATTGTAATCAATAAATACAATCATAACAGAAAAGCATCGAAGAAAGAAAAAAAAATTAATGTATATATGTATACAAAACATAGAAGAAAGCTATAACTAAATACAGCATAATAAGTAATTTAACTAAGTTAAAATTATTCATAACTAACAATAAATTGATCTAGACATCACGCAAACAAAAAATGTTAACGCTATCAAAAAGTTTTGGCTGACGTATAGTCACGCGATAGATAAAGAATACATCATAATATCAACAAACAACAAAAAAAAACTTATTAGAGAACCAATGTCAATGCACACAATCAACCATAACGCACAGTCAAGCGTTGGGACCAGAAAAAATTATTAAATGTTTGAAAACACAAAAAAATCAATTTTTTTCCCAAAAAAGTACAATGTAAAAATATTTCGCAACGATAAGTTACACCGAATAGCATTTCATATTTAAGTAAATTAGAGCTATAATTAATAAACTCATAAAGAAATTATTTCCAACAAAATTAATTGACATTTTAAAAAAAAATCTCTATCTCTATGTAAACACCAATCAATACACGTACGTTCTTTTTTTTTTTTCTCTTTTTTTTTTTTCTTCTAAAAAAAATACGTCATAGAAAAAATCACATGGACAACATACTGTTAACTACATACAAAGTTTTATAAATAAATATAAGTACAAAACATAATTTAAATAGAGTATGTGATATAATTATCTGTCTAGATTCAGGTATCGTTCTAGAAAAATCAGTGTTTCGGACTACATTATCAAATTCAAATACAAAATTTTCAATAATACAATCAAGTAACGTTTCCAAAATTACATTTAACTGTAATGTTTACTGTTTATTATCAGAGTGTACTAATATATTAACCAATTATGGGAACAACACTCGAGAAAAAAGTTAACCAGAGACTTCTCTGAAGATGACTACCGCACCATATTAACTAATGAGTTTGTGCATTGGCTGGCAATCTCATCATGTAAAAAAAAAAATTATCTCAAAAAACACAGCTGCAAAAAATTCCAAGTTCAACACAGTAGTACAAAAATAAATAATATGGACCAAATATACATAGTCTTATGACTTAAATGTGGAGATATCATAATCCACCGCTTACATCATCAGGTTAAGAATAAGTCGGTACAAACTGTTATGTTACACATTATTTCAATCATAACACGTACAATATTCATCAAAATACAATAATATAAGAATCACAAGAAAAATCTAATAATAAGACATCAGAACATCTTCATAAGAAAACACATGATATTCGAATACAATCGCATAAAATACTATGCTATACAGTACAATAATATTTACTGTTCTAAAAAAAACTTAAACAGAAAAAAAAAAAAAAAAAAAAAAACAATCTCCAGCGGACTTGTACACATGTCATCACGCCAACACAAGTAACATATCCCTTGCGTAGTTAGCACGGGGACAGGTTCCGCTTGAACAGATACACCTGAGCGCGAAGGCGACCTACTTTCTTGACAGCTACCGTAAACATGGGGAGCGCTGAGTTTTACCGTAAAGCTGTGAATAAATACAAATGAAAATATCCCTTTTAATCACTTGTGAGATTTAATTAGGGTAAACGGAAATTCAATCACACGATTACCCAACTCTGTGGCTGTGAACCTCTGGTTTCTTCACGACACCATCAACTCTTCCATCATCACTGGTACTCAACATGGGATGCTTAGGAACAACCTGACAATAACTGGAGGTCGTTCCTGCTGTATTCTGTAATAAACTTTTACACTTAACACAACGAGATGCTATCTCGACATCAAAATTAGAATAAGCAGTACCATTCAATAGACGATTATTATTCTTATTACCCTGCTTATAAAACATCTTAAGCTTCCGCTGAGGAAAGTCACTCTGGCGATGTGAAGTGAAATTTGGGAATTCATTCTGTTTATAAAAAACATTGCCATTTCCTCTATTGTGATCATTGTTATTTTTATGAATCAAGTTAGCATTGTTTTTATTACTCTTTTTTCCTTTGACAATATATCTCTCAAAATGGGCCTTGTTTTCTTCCAGAAAAATTACTGTAAGACTCTTTAGTTTTTCCAAAATTCTTACATTCAAAATTGTTTGATCTGTTAAATTGCCTCTTATATCTTTGAGGACAAAAATTATTATTTGCTGAATTCCCTTCGTACTTTTCGACCTCAGGGTTATTTCTCTTATGAAGACTGTTTTTATTTTTCTCTGTTGGAATATGCTTACTAATTGCGTCAAACTGACTGAGCTGAGTTTGACAAGTAGTAGGACTGACAGTATCTTTATTGCTCTGCACATTATGGTCCTCCTTTTTAGGACGGGTGTTAATAGTTTTATTTTCTGCTGTCAACCTATGAAAATTTCCATCAGCAGATAAATGTTTGCTCTTAAGAGTTTTGATCCGAATTTTATGACCTTTCTTTTCATGATCAACTGTTTCTGTAGACTTATCTTGGTTATTCTGACGCCAAGAATCAGCATTAACAGCAATGTTGTCATAATTCGTGTGAAATTATATTTCCCACGAAAGGATCGTTGTCCATTTTGTCTGACCTGTCTGTCAGCAAAAAGTGTATGTGGCTGACTTTTTGCAGTAGTGGCTTGTTGAAAAACAATTTTCTGTCTATCGCTGTCAACATGCACAGTAGAACACCTGTTCTTATCTAAGAAAATATCAAGAAGACCATCTACTCTCCTTCTAAGATTTGTTATTTCAACCTGTTTATGTGAAATTTCTTCACTAAGCTTCTTATTCAAATTCTCAATTCTAGCCATCTTCTCTTTCTCAGCCTTTAACTCTTTTAATCTCTTTTCCTCATTGACTTCTTTATTTGTTCTCCTCTGTGTCAACTCTATCTGTAGTGCCTTGGTTTCACTATCCTGGCTATTTATAAGCTCAATAACCCTTTCTGGTAATACCGCATTCTTTTCTTTAAGTTGGCGACCGAGGACAATGTTATAGTTTAATAGACCAACAAGTGTTTTATTATAGGACTTTTCAAGTTGCCTCTTATCTTCCAACTGAGTTTTCAACTCTTTGATTTCGCTTACTGCAGACTTCAAACTTGCGTGCACCCCAGCAAGTTCCGAGTTTGATTTATCCAAATCATCTGTGAGCTTAGCCAATTTTTTCTGAAGTTTACTCTCTTCAGCAATATTCTTTGAACACCTTTTTCTTTCCTGTCTGTTGACTCTTACTTCCTCATCTTCTAACTTTTTTCCCTGATTGTCAGAGATGCCGTAGAAAATTAACGTGTGTATATTTCTTACTATATGATCATGTTTAACATTCATATAGTGGTATGCAAATGAACGAAGGTAAGTTAATAACCATGCCAAATCCTCTGCCATTCTTAAATGAGGATGAGACTGAAAATTGTCCCTAGCAAAATATCTTAGGGCTCTTGACACATTAATCAAAAATTTGTCCATTACTTCGGCTTCAAGGGCTGGGCCTGTAAAATTATCATCATCTCTAGCTTCCTTCAATAAATATTCCAATATAGGCATCATATCATCAGGATCCCTATCAATATCTAGATCCATAGTGACTTATCTATCGAGTTCACTGTATATGTAATCACCTATACATATTATTGAGGTTGGACAACTACCTTTCCAGCTCACAAAGCTAACTATTTGCCAAGAAATGAGATTATTTCTCAATTCTGTATCACCAATTCCTTTTTCTTATTGTACCTTTTTTCAAGTCATATCATTATCAGGAAAGTCTATATATGTCGTAAAGCCATAAATTACTCATGCATCAAATCCTATAATCTATCGATATAGATATCGACAATAACAACAACAGATATCAATAGAATAGGTAATGTGAAATTCAGGAAGACTCGACGGCTTACATGAAGCAACACAATTCACACAATATAAACCACTTATCTTCTGAAAATGACCCTGATCCTTTCCGCCAAGACACTGGATATCACAAAGATTTCAGATAAAACACTCCACTGCGGGAAGGCACAGGAACTTCTTTTCCCTCCAGGTACTCGCTTCAATATGATGTGTGCTCAACAATGCACAACATGACAGGAACCGATATACAGCATACACCGCAAGTCTTGACTCCTCTGTAGTCGTAGATGTACACGGCACACCGTGTATCATGACATCTTGAACTTGAGATCGTGATAACTGGCACAGGTAAGCCGATTATCGCAGGAATCAGTCACAACCCGTACAAATGTTGGTAGAAATAGTGTTACAGTGTACTTGAACTTTCGTGACCACTGCAGACGTTGTTTTGGTCTACAGGCATGAAATACTAGCACGGATGAGGCGTGCGTGCTTTCTTAACTGCGCCACTCATGCAAAACGCTAACCAGGTCAAGATTTCTGAAGCACATGATATTTAGGCCACGCCTACACAAGGCTATTTTATGAATTCGTTGAGTTCTCGTAGTAATAATTTTCAACGCGAATGTTCCGTGGATGTTACGACCCGTTGGTTTGGTCCACCAACTGATAATACGTAATTGGATGGTCGATATTGTTGATAAATCATTTAATGCTTGTGCATTGAGTGTGGGTCATTGGTATTGAGGAATGTTATTATCACCACTGTTGCAAACGTGATTGTTGAATACTGTGTGCACTGTCACTCACCACACAGCTCACGTACGAGTCATGGATGTCAATAAAGGTTGTAAACGCCTGGAACAGTTCGATACTGTTTATTACGTTACAACACACAACGAAGTCACGATGACATCAACAAAGACACAATTCATGATAACTCAAATGCATCTGGCATACAAATTCTCCACCTGTCTCAAACTCCTCAAAGACTGCACAACACGGCAGTTATATTAATTATGGCCTTACAAATCTCTACATGTCTCAAACTCCTTAAAGACTGCACAACACGGCAGTTATATTAATTATGGCCTTACAAATCTCTACATGTCTCAAACTCCTCAAAGACTGCACAACACGGCAGTTATATTAATTATGGCCTTACAAATCTCTACATGTCTCAAACTCCTCAAAGACTGCACAACACGGCAGTTATATTAATTATGGCCTTACAAATCTATACATGTCTCAAACTCCTCAAAGACTGCACAACACGGCAGTTATATTAATTATGGCCTTACAAATCTCTACATGTCTCAAACTCCTCAAAGACTGCACAACACGGCAGTTATATTAATTATGGCCTTACAAATCTCTATATGTCTCAAACTCCTCAAAGACTGCACAACACGGCAGTTATATTAATTATGGCCTTACAAATCTCTATATGTCTCAAACTCCTCAAAGACTGCACAACACGGCAGTTATATTAATTATGGCCTTACAAATCTCTATATGTCTCAAACTCCTCAAAGACTGCACAACACGGCAGTTATATTAATTATGGCCTTGCACATTTCTACAGCCCTGATCAGGCATTCCCTTAGGAAAACACCGCCATACACTTAGAAAACACAGGGCTTGCGACCACACCGGTCTACGCCCAAAAACACACTATTCTGACAGCACACTCACAGGGCACACCCTGTGAACCCCTGTCATGAGACTCAGTTGTTTTTAGAACACCACTCACAATACATGCCGCTTAGCCGCGAGAGCTAATCACCCCCGGCTCAAAACACTACAAGAGAAATATATCTCAACACTAGAGATAAACAGCGTTCTTCACGCTTTTCTTGTACTCTGTCTCATGACTCTAGGAGAAGATATTTTTAACAAATCGATTCCTAATCGGCAAGCAAGTACCATAATTCAAAAATTCAATCTGTCCCACAACATACTAAGATTTTCTTCCCTTTGACCTTAACACTCAGCTCAAAGATTGAGTTCAACATGTAATCGAATGACGTGTTTGAACAGTTTAACAAAAACAAAACAAAAAACAAATAGTCAATGTAAAATCATTGCAATAACTGTAATTTGTTTTAAGAAATTATAAACATCATTCACTGTCAATAAATTTTAATATTTCAGCAATATTTTCTCCAGAATTTACCATACAGACGCGATCTTGTAGCCAGGAAATCTCTGTAATAAAAATTGTAAAAAATATATATATTTCATAAAACATAAATGCTCTGTACAACAACAACATCAACAACAACAACAAAAATGTGTTTAATGACTTACTCTTTATCTTATCAGTTCATATTCTTTGTAAAACAGATGCACGGCTTAACAGGAATAAATTACTCATTTCTGTAAACGCACAGACAGACATGAAAACTCACCCAGTTAGTGAAGACATTAAACTAAGTAAGAAATGATTCAATGTGAAATAATTTAAAAACAAAGCAAAAACAGACAAACAAATTTTCCTTCAATTGTTTCGACACTTACACTAACATCTGACAAAATTGGCACTAAATAATACAAGCTGATGGGAAAACACACATACACACACGTTTACTAGTCACATGTCTGTCAAAATGTGACAATTTTTTTACAAATTTTCACATTATTATCACGTAACGACCATCCTATTTTTTACGACTGCTTTAATCAATAATAATTAATAATAAATTAGCAGCCTCCTGCAGTCATAACTGGCTATGGACATGATGCGTCCTTGAGGTGACAGCTCTCAGTTGCTTGTTAATATTTGACTACAGAAGTTAACTGACAGAAGAACAATAGAAAAGGGCTTTTAACTAATGACAGGAAGTTGGGGGGAAGGGGAAACTGCAGTACGACGTGGTCAAGGGTGGGTGAATTAAAAAAAAACAAGAAAGCAGACAAGAATAGTAGAAAAAATGTGCTGTGAGGATGATGACGCTGATGATGACGATGATGATGATGATTGGTGACAACAAAGTGTGACATAATTTTGGGTCGCTCTCTTGTCCGCCACGACAGTACTCATTTTCAATTGAGGTGAGGACTGATTACGTGTTTTTCGATGGTCGGCACCTCTTTCTCTGCTATGTAGCATATATATTTTTTTTTCCTAACATTCTTACACTCTTTTCAGTGATAATACGGCATATCTGTTTGGTTAATCTCGTGTGTCGCCGGCATCAGACTACAGATTAACACTAAAATCGCCCAGCGCATTTGTTTAATCGCTGATAAGGACAGTGTGAGTTCTTCGCCAAGAGGGTAAAGAGACGGATTTTGTTTGCGCAAGCGACGGTGAGAGAGACTACTAGAATCAGACTTCCATTTATCAGACCGGACTTTTGTTGGAGTATTTTGAAGGACTTAAACAGCCCAAGACAAGTCTATCATTTTGATACAGAAAACCGAGATCTAAGGATACTGAAAACACGGAGTCATAGAGGGAATTCATTGTTAACATAACAACACCCAAGAAACGCGTAAAAAGGCATCTGCTAGTGCCTTTACTTTATTTCTCTGAGCAAACAGTCTGTGAGACAAGATTGGCATCAGTTGTACATTGTACATTCTATAATTTTTATTACTAACAAGCAAACTAATATGTATATATTTCCATGTGAATATTGATATGTGAAAATTGCTAGTGGATGTCCAAGTCATTTCAAGCTGGCAACATCAGCATATAGAATGATGATTTTATGAACCATCATCGCAGAGGCTGGTGACAGCTTTATTGCTAGTTTCTTAAAGAGAACTAAAAGCATAAGTAGTCCCAAGTTCCAAATGGAGCACGGAGTGAAAGATAAAAGAAATGATGTACATTCTAATTATAATATTTATATTTACAAACCAGATTATATACCTATTGTCAAACTGCCCAAGAAGGGAGATCTTGCATACTGCAATAATTGGAAAGGAATCACTCTTCTCTCAGTTGCCAGCAAAGTACTAGGCAGGATAATTATACAGAGAATTTCAAAAGCAGTAGATCACAAACTGTGGAAAGAACAAGCAGGATTTAGAAAGAACAGAAGATGTGTAGATCATATATTTACCCTCAGGAACATTATAGAGCAGTGCTCAGAATGGCAAAGACAGCTGTACATTATTTTCGTTGATTTTGAAAAGGCTTTTGACAGTATACATAGGGACAGTTTACGGAAAATACTGAGGGCTTATGGAATTCCAAGCTGCATAGTGTCAATCATAAAAAGCCTCTACGCCAACTTCACGTGTAGCGTTGGGCAGAGCAACCTAACCTTTGAGGTGATGACAGGAGTACGACAGGAATGCCCTTATCAACCACTCTATTTTTAACAGTCATAGACTGGGTGATGCGCCAGACAACAGAGGGCAGTCCAAGAGGAATAAGATGGACTACATTTTCTACATTGGAAGATCTGGAATATGCAGATGACATTGCACTACTAGCACATTCACATCAACACATCCAGGAAAAAACGGATAGACTTAATAAGTATTGCCAGCAGGTGGGCTTGAACATCAATCTAAAGATGTCAGAGGTCATGACGCGCAATGTGAGCAACCCTGAGCCCATATCAGTAAGGAATCAGTAACTGGAACAGACAGACACCTTCACATACCTCGGATGCATAGTAACACCAGACGGCGGAGCAAGCAAAGACATCAACAACAGAATGAACAAAGGAAGAACAGCCTTTCTTAATCTAAACAACATCTGGAAGTCCTCTCAGTACAGCAGAAGGACAAAATTAAGATTATATCATAGCTGTGTGCTTTCTGTGCTTCTCTGTGGTGCGGAATGCTGGAGAGTTACAGAGAAGGAAATGTCGAAATTGTCATCTTTTCACACAACATGCCTAAGAAAAATTCACCAAATGTTTTGACCGAATACCATCACTAAACAAGATCTGCTTACTCGGAGCAAGCAAGAGGACATGCACACCATCATAGCTGGCAGACGCTGGATCTGGGTTGGCTATGTCCTCAGAAGAGATCCCGATGTCATCACAAGAACAGCTATGCTATGGACCCCTGAAGGAAAACGAAAGAGAGGCCGATCAAAAACAACTTGGCGTAAGACTGTGGAGGCTGAGCTGCAAAGAATGAACCAGAGTTGGGGCACTGTACGAAGGATGTCCACCGACCGAGCAAAGTGGAATCAATTTGATGTTGCTTTACAAGACGCCACCTGGCGTGATGGCCACTGACTGCTTTGACGGTCGGCGGCTAAGGATCAAAGAAGAAGAAGAAGTATATGTCTATGGAAACATATTCACTTTAAAATTAATGATAGTTTCAAGATTTTCAACCAATGTAGAAGTAAATGAAAACATATTTAATCTATAATGTGAAAATTTTTCAACCACTGGAGATGTAAATGTAAACATATTCTATCTTTACTATTAACCTTTTCATTTAAATGTAAAGTAACTATAAAGCTATTCAAATTAAATTTCAAAAACGTTTTCTCTCGAGGGATTAACCTTAATTCTCATCGAGGGTAAAGTCTGAGCTAGATGGGGTGGTGGCATAGGAAGATGGGGACACATACATATGTGTCGGGAAACTCAATACTCAGAGGGTGTTTGTTTCTCTTCTTTTACCATACTAGTTGGTGGTACCAACTGAGGGTACTAATCTCAGGAACAAAGTGAGGGTAGAAGTATCCTGATGTCGAGCTAGACACCATCATCATAGGGTCTTAGAGACGCGGGACCAGCTTTGCAGTTACTCCCTGATCTTACTTGGAACATGCTGCGCCTTTAATCTTGACCAGAGACGCGATAACTCCAGTGACCTATCTGCACAGAACCCAAAAACCCAGCGGGAGCAGAAACTACCATTTGCAGCTAAGTCAAACCTAAAAGCTGCCAAGTGACTTCTTACATAAAACACCAAACCATCACACGATGATGAGTATTTTCTATTAAAGATTATTCAATTTTGTTAAACTGTTAAAACTTAGTTGATTATTAAATTTGTTATTTGTAAATATACAAATTTAACATCGATTTAATCATTTTAAATGTACTGCATGTTTGTCTCAGTCAATTTACTAATTACACTCTAAACAGAGCTATACCAGAAAAATAAGAATTCCACTGAGTAAATCAGGGTGGTGGCTTGAACGAGCTGAAATTAATAATTGCTAAATTCTTCATAAAAGAGTTACGGATCAGATATAAGTTATCAATTGCCCTGTCCAACGCAGCATTGTTCTTGACTTCTGAAATATCTTATTAAATGCCCTTGAGATAGAAGCATCATTATCCTTCTATCTACAACGCTGCCAAGAGTAATCTTGTGCGAAGGTAGACACCTTTGAAGACCCATATTAGATACTTTTGAGTTTTAGCCATTGTTAGACCACTACTGCAAAGCAGGGGAGGCAATTCCGTGACACAAAGACAAGCATAAATAATGAAATTCAATAATGATTATCGTGTTGTAGTATACTGAAGCAGTCAGGTTACCTGTGTAGACTATTCCAGTCTTGGGGAAATGCATTCCTTTCTGCAACCATACGGACAGCACTTCTCATTCCACATACAATCACCGTCATTGTTACATGTATCCACACAGAAGTTGTTGTCATAGTCCCCATAGACAGAACACACTCCAGGCTTGACTGGACTGGCTGCAGCAGGCGTGAACAAGACAGAGTTATTCATGCAGCAATGAAGGTTTACTGACCTCATCATGTCAAACTAACTGTTTACAGAAACCATTACTGGAAGAGTACATAAAGTGTTTTGACGTCATCATCTTGCAAGTTAGCTTGTTGTAGTAGTGACCGTATACTTGTTAAATGGTAAAGGTAGTTCCATAACAGATACTTCCGTAGGGGAGTAAAGTGTTAGAGACTTCACTATTCTATGTCCAGCATCGAGATGTGGGATGACCAGTTCAATCATCACTGCATTTTCCTTCCCTAACTCAAGAGAAAAGTCGTGTACCCATTTACAGCTGCGTAGACTGGTGCGTGTCAATAATGTGAATCGAACCCAGCACCGTTGCCTCGACAGACCAGCTCTCTAACCACTCTGTCAGTAAAAAAGCGTTGTGAAAGGAAGGTCGAGTGCCGAAAATCCGGTTTAGAAAATTTGCATAACAGAAAGTAACAGACTATTTTATTTAGCTTAAATGAGATAATCTAGGACTAGAAATGAATTTGTAAGCAAAGGGGATAACCCACAATATGGGTCAACGTAGTACGTGTGGCAGCAATCCGATTTCACAAATTTGCATAAGGTAATTGAACAGGCTATTGAAGTTAACTTAGGGGAACAAGAATCCATGACTTATAGAGTTATTTATCAAAGGGCGACTATTCATTAACAATAGTGTTTTTATGTCCCTTGAGGGATAAAGTACCCAAGTTTGGAGTTTGGTTTTTCGGGTAAGGTGAAGGAAGTTAAGCTTGCACGGGATTTGGTAGGAGCAAGTGAACTGTTCGTGAGAAAGTCTGATCTAGAAACTTCGTAAATAATTGTAATGGTAAATCGGGGTTCTAGGTTTAGTCCGTTCAGATCCAGACGCGTTAAGCGTAGGTTGAGAAATAACGGGTTCTCTGCCAGGTGTTTAAGACAGTATTTATTTTATAGGTGACGGGCACAGTCGTAAGTTACCATCGCGTGAAAAGGCCATCAGTCTGGCTTGCTTTTGTGTTCACAGAAAAGACATAACTACTCATATAGACACGCTCGACGGCCCACATGTCACATTCATACATGTCAGTTCGTTTCCATGAGTATTTCTGAGGACCAGAGACAGGGTTCCAAACTCAAGATTTATGAAGTATGTTCACGATGACAAGATATTCGTAACCCAGGTATGTTGTATGATTTAAGTTGCCTAGCAAACACGAAGAACAGTAGACAAGGTGATAGACTAAAAACTAGTATAAAGCTTGGGAAATCACCAACCCTGGTAGAAGACCAGAATGCTTTCACTAAGATATACCAAGTAAGGCTGTAGAAACAAAGGACAAAATTTACGCCATAGCAGAAGAAAACATAGTAGATTGTGGTTACAGAGACAAGGTTACCTATGAAGAATTTAGAGACACAGCAGAATAAGAATTGTCAGCTGCGCTCTGGAAAATGTGACCACTGTAACGACTAGAACTACAGAAGATGTGACCACTGTAACGACTAGAACTACTGAACAGCGAGAATGAGAGAGAGCAAGTCATTGTCAAAGAAAATAGATCATGAATTTGTTGCTGTGCTACTCAGCCATATGAGGAAAGCTGGGTATAAAATCCTTATTTCTACACTTTATTATGTAAATAAAGTTGCCAAGTTGAATTGCCACTGCTGTTTGAGTGAGGTCCATCATCATTGTTGAAATCAGTCATCACTGTCACCTGTAATTCGTTGTCGTCGTGTGAGTAATAATTTACTCTAGTATATTCACCATGCATAGACGAACTGCCTATTGTTAGGGTAGAAAACCTCTATACATACCATCACCATCAATCATCACTATCTGAGTATATGCCAACGATTACAGAGTGAACAAAAAAACACAAATTTGACAGAACGGGGAATTTTAATTTACAGTACTTCTATTCAAATCTGAGGTGATACTTCTCCTTGTGTCTTTAAATTTCGTTGATACGAACTTATAGTTTCAGTTTTTTTTTTTATATTCAAAACTTATACAGCGGTTGGCGCACGTTTATGTGGGTTTACAAAACCGTAATCTGCAACGACTTACTTACTTAGTCGTTCCCCTTCTACCGTGAGGTGTAGAGATTTGGAAGAGAGAGCGCCAGACTATCCTATCGGCTGTCTTCCTCCTGGCCTGGTTCCATTCTAGTCCTCGGTCCTTCAAAGATTGTCTAATGTTGTCCTCCCAGCGGACTCTGGGTCGTCCTCGGGGTCTGGATCCTTGGCTCTTTGTTTCCCATGCTTGTCGTGGTAGCCGATCTTCTCCCATTCTGCAGACATGGCCAAACCATCTTAGTTGGGAGTGTTCTACTTGGGTCTGCAGGGGGTGGGATTTAAGGCCTTGACGTATCGCCTGGTTGCGTACCATGTCTCTTCTTGTTACTTCAACCACCTTCCTCAGATACCTCATTTCTGAGGTTTATACCTCTGCAACGACAACAATTTAAAATACTTACTGGGATCAGATCTACAGCACGTGGCATATGTGTCAGCGAGTAGGGTGTTGCAGTAGGTCGAATTCGGACAGGGCAGACCGGGACCACATGTGAGGTCAGAATATTTGCTGCCATGGGGGACAAGAATCGGTTGACCAGTTAGGCACACCCCCACGTGACTGTATTTTGCGAGTATGGTCTCTGTCAAACAAAAACTAATATATATATATATATATATATATATATATATATATATATATATATATATATATATATATATATATATATATATATATATATATATATATATATATATATATATATATATATATATATATATATAAGATATGCACTGACTTTTTTAATTGTTTAGATATGGCACACGGAAATAGATTTTTTTTATATTTTTAAATGCAAAACAAAGCGTCTGTACAGACCTATAGACTATGGGTTATTGGATAAATGGATGCATCGATTAATGATTTCCTGAGTCGGTAAATAACAGATGTATGATAAGAATATTAACTGACAAACAGAACGAACGAACGAACTTTATTTTCAAAGGGTTAAGAATTGGGTGCGAAGGCCCGTCTAATATTTTGCCCTTCCATTCTCACTTATCTTGCATACTATACCCTTTCATTCCCACATGTTACTTTAAGCATTAAATTAAAGGCATAAAACATTATAAAGGTTATATAACAGCATACAATGACATTACCCAATCATAGTCAAAATAAAGTATTTGTTTAAGCAAACAAGAACGTAATGAAAAAAGACCCAAACAAATCCAAAACATATAAACGGTAAATCAGACAATAATTCGAGTATGATCCCATTGGGGTAGTATAGAATCGTAACTCCATAAATATTTGAACAATGCTATTGAGTGGGTAGGAACTCCGTGTTTTTCTGTGCTCTCCCTAACTCAAGAGCAGAATCAGATAGAACGAACGTACGAACTTTATCTTCAAATGGTCTAGAATTGGGCGCGCAGGCCTGTCTAACATTCTGCCCATCCTTTCTCTCCTCTCCCATCCTCAATTCATTTATCCTACACATGCATTTTCAATATTATTTTTAAAAAAAAACAAAGTAAAATCCCAACATTGTAAAATTATAACAGTTACACACATTTACAGGACTTTATCATAATCAATAATGAACAGGGCAGAATAATCCTTAAAATATACACTTGACATTATTTTTTTTAATACAGTTTTGCCTCGTTTTGGCGAAGCGCGTCCCGTTCAACCTAGTCGGTTATATTAGGGCGCATGTCCAAATATAAAAGACCCTTAGGTCTGAGTTGTATTATCAACACAGAAAATGATTTGGGAACATAACTAAATTAGGGTGGAACATAACTAAATTAGGGTGGAACATAACTAAATTAGGGTGGAACATAACTAAATTAGGGTGGAACATAACTAAATTAGGGTGGAACATAACTAAATTAGGGTGGAACATAACGAAATTAGGGTGGAACATAACTAAATTAGGGTGGAACATAACTAAATTATGGTGGAACATAACTAAATTAGGGTGGAACATAACTAAATTAGGGTGGAACATAACTAAATTAGGGTGGAACATAACTAAATTAGGGTGGAACATAACTAAATTAGGGTGAAACATAACTAAATTGGGGTGGAACATAACTAAATTGCGGTGGAACATAACTAAATTAGGGTGGAACATAACTAAATTAGGGTGGAACATAACTAAATTAGGGTGGAACATAACTAAATTAGGGTGGAACATAACTAAATTAGGGTGAAACATAACTAAATTGGGGTGGAACATAACTAAATTGGGGTGGAACATAACTAAACATAACTAAATTAGGGTGGAACATAACTAAATTAGGGTGGAACATAACTAAATTAGGGTGGAACATAACTAAATTAGGGTGGAACATAACTAAATTAGGGTGGAACATAACTAAATTAGGGTGGAACATAACTAAATTAGGGTGGAACATAACTAAATTAGGGTGGAACATAACTAAATTAGGGTGGAACATAACTAAATTAGGGTGGAACATAACTAAATTAGGGTGGAACATAACTAAATTAGGGTGGAACATAACTAAATTAGGGTGGAACATAACTAAATTAGGGTGGACATAACTAAATTAGGGTGGAACATAACTAAATTAGGGTGGAACATAACTAAATTAGGGTGGAACATAACTAAATAAGGGTGGAACATAACTAAATTAGGGTGGGAACATAACTAAATTAGGGTGGAAAACATAACTAAATTAGGGTGGAACATAACTAAATTAGGGTGGAACATAACTAAATTAGGGTGGAAACATAACTAAATTAGGTGGAACATAACTAAATTAGGGTGGAACATAACTATAGGGTGGAACATAACTAAATTAGGGTGGAACATAACTAAATTAGGGTGGAACATAACTAAATTAGGGTGGAACATAACTAAATTAGGGTGGAACATAACGAAATTAGGGTGGAACATAACTAAATTAGGGTGGAACATAACGAAATTAGGGTGGAACATAACTAAATTAGGGTGGAACATAACTAAATTAGGGTGGAACATAACTAAATTAGGGTGGAACATAACTAAATTAGGGTGGAACATAACTAAATTAGGGTGGAACATAACTAAATTAGGGTGGAACATAACTAAATTAGGGTGGAACATAACTAAATTAGGGTGGCATATATTCTGTACTCATGATGTATTTGAAAAGTCTGCGATTGTATGAATATGGACTAAGCGTGTTTTTTAGGTCGTGTGGAAGATTGTTCCACAGATGAGCAGCAGAAAATGCTAAACTTTTCTTGAATAAGTCAAGCGACAGTCAAACAGATAGATAGATAGATAGATAGATAGATAGATAGATAGATAGATAGATAGATAAATAAATAGATAGATAGATAGATAGATAGATAGATAGATAGATAGATAGATAGATAGATAGATAGATAGATAGATAGATAGAGAGATAGATAGATAGATAGATAGATAGATAGATAGATAGATAGATAGATAGATAGATAGATAGATAGATAGATAGATAGATAGATAGATAGATAGATAGATAGATAGATAGATAGATAGAACGCTGATGTCACACAATTTAAATTCTGCCACTTTATTTGTTCGCTGATGATCTATTTTGATATGCAGAGTTCATGTTTGTTATGATGTTTATAATGTCAGTTTTCGTTATACAGTACAGTTAATAAGCAAGGGGGTGTAGGTTAGTCTCAGATTACAGTAGTCAGTAGTCTTGACTTAACGATTACTGTCGTTACGAAGAAGTCCATAAGACCCATTTCTTTCAATTTCAATAAAGTTCCATTTAATCTTAGACTGCTATCCACGGAATCTTCACAAGAGCTGACAAACAACCAGAAGCAACTTTTTTAGCTTCGTGATGTGTCATTATCGGCTGCCGAAAGTTTCGATGTTTTTACGCATTAGGTAGCGATACCAACATATTAACTTTGATTAGTTTGAATTGAATATTATATTCCGCTTTTTGTCCGGAGCTGAAGCGGTGCCGGAGATCAGAAAATTGTGACAGCTCCAGTGCTCTAGTTTCTTGTTTCATTTTCAATCGAGAATAAATGATACTAAACTAAATGTGAGAGTAACCAGGCAAGCGCCAGCGGAGCAAGAGGAGAAGAAGATACTGGAGATGGATAGGACACACATAGAGAAAACCTGTTGAAAGCATTACAAGGAATTTCTTATTCTGGTCCTCAGTATACGAGAGGTAGAGAGAGAACAAAGAACACATGGACACGAGACCTGAAGACAGACATGAAGGGTATAAAGAAGACATGGAGACACCTTGATATGATGACATGTGACAGGAAGAATTTGAATAAGTTTGTTGAAGGCCTATCCTCCTTGGGTGATTGAAATGTGATGATGATGATGTGACTTTATGTGTTGAAATAACATCAAATATTTAATAGATATGTTTTAGTCAAAAGTCGAGTTAATATTTGTTATTTCTTTCTCTACCTTTTCAGTGTTAATTCAACCAAACAAACAAAAAAAAAGAAATTATACACCAGCATGATGACCGATCAGCTTAGTCTATAACAAAAAAACCAAAAAAAATGTGCATTAGTTGCATTTAGACAACACTGAAATTTTGTAAATTAGAAATATAATTTCATTAAAAATTGTCTAAGGTTTTTAAAAACAATACTGTACCGTCAATATTCGCTATTTGCGTGTTCCGTATTCACGGATTCGCTCATTTGCGCGATATAAAGTCTAACTCATTTTTTGCCATTCGTGGGCACCTTGCGGGTATTCGCGGATGCGCAATAGGCAATAAAATTCCAGCAAGGAGAGGCTGCTTCCGTGTTCTCGTGTCTTTCGTTGTGTTTACACGTGACTTTGTCGAGCATCTTTTCATTCACGTTTTTGCAATTTTACGCTGTTTTTGATTATTTTTGTAATTAATAATGGCATCCAAGCGCTTTCATAACGCCACCACTCACCACGAAAGATAAGATTCAAGTTCCAGAAATTTTCTTTATTTCTTAATTTTAAGTGTTTACTTTATATGTTTGCAATGTTAATGAGATTTTCTTTATTTCTTAATTTTAAGTGTTTACTTTATATGTTTGCAATGTTAATGAGATTTTCTTTATTTCTTAATTTTAACAGGTTCCTTTACATATTTTCAATGTTTATGCAATTTCTTTATGTCTTAATTTTCAGTGTTTTCTTTTTATGTTTTCATTGTTAATGAAATTTTCTTTATGTTTTAATTTTAAATGTTTTGTGTAAATGTTTTCAGTGTTTGTTCTCCAGAGATTGTGTAATAATGTGTGTGTGTGTGTGTGTACGTGGAAGTGAGAATGAGTGAATTAGTAGTGACAGTGTGAGTGTCTTGATCTTACAAGAAGGGCACACGAAATGATGACTTTACGGTGATCAAAAGCAATAGTGTATGATGAACCGGTCCTGCATGAACCTGACCCACTGTTTACCATAGGATCAATGGTTCCGTATTCGCGGACGGAAGCCATTTAAGTGGCGTTGAAAATTTGGTCACGTTTGGACGGAAGCCACTTTTTTGGCTCTAGGTGACTGCCCCTCTAATTTTGTTTCGTTCTTTGTGAAATGAATTTGCATTAACTAGAATTTAGGAAACGGAAACTTCCTATTTTAATTGAGGTATACGGCGTGCTCGCATTCTTTTTCGACCTTGATTAAAATTTCTTGATTTGTAAGGTTAGAAAACTCAAAAAATGAGCAGTAGACACAGAGATATTGGACGTAATTATGCTTCTGGAAGTGAAAAACGTAAAGCGGAGGAAGAAAAAGAAATAAGAGATCAACTTGTGATATCAAAAACACGTAAGCTGACAGAATATTTTGATGTTCATGGTGGTGGTATTGGAAAAATGTCAACATGTTGATAGTGCCTTCTCTTCATCCGTGCGATTGTATGACACTGAAAAGAAAACTCGATACTGTCAGAAGTCTTATTTTACACATATTCATAAACTTACAAACAAGCAACATGCAAGAAAATGGTTATGCTATTCAGAAAGTAAAGGGCGCCTATTCTGTTTCCCGTGCAAGCTTATGAGTTCAGAATGTTCATCAAAGTTTACTGTGGAAGTTTTTAATGACTGGAAAAATCCAAGCGATCTATTGTGTCGACATGAAAAAGCTCCTATAATAGACAAGCTTTAATTTCACTGTTGATGTGTAAAAACAAAGGTGAACGTGTCGATTCTCAACTTGTGAAACAAATGGACATTCAAGAAAAGTATTGGCACAAACTTCTAGAGCGATTAATTGAAGTTGTGAAGTTTTTAGCAGAACGAGGCCTTTCATTTCGTGGCAGTGATGAAATTGTTGGGTCCTCTTATAACGGAAATTACTTAGGGTTGTTAGAATTACTGGCCAAGTTTGACCCTTTTCTGGCAGAGCATATAAGTACTCATGCAAACAAAGGATTTGGACATACATTATTTCTATCTAAAACAACGTTGAGGAATTCATCAATCTGATTGGATCCAGCATACTGGATCACATTCTCTGTGAAGTGAAGAAATACAAGTATTATTCCGTTTCATTGGATTCTACTCCAGATATATCTAATATGGACCAGCTGACTTTGACTCTGCGCTATGTTTTGCCATCTCGACCAGTTGAAAGATTTGTGACATTTTTGGATATGGAAGGTCATAGTGCTGAACAGCTTACTAAAAGTCTACTTAATTTTTTAAAGGCAAATGACATTGATATTAAAGACTGCCGTGGTCAAAGTTATGACAACGCCAGCAACATGAGTGGCAAGTTTATAGGATTACAAGTACGAATTAAAGAGATGAATAAGTTTGCGCATTACATTCCGTGTTTTGCACATTCACTAAATATGGTTGGAAAATGTGCTGCTGAAGGTTGTCAAGAAGCAGTCATTTTCTTTGGATTTGTTGAAAGTCTGTACACCTTCTTTTCTGCTTCTACCTACCGGTGGGGTCTCCTTTCTACTGCATTATGTGCTGGCGGTACTCATAATAAGTCCCATTCGCCCTTTGTGAAAAGACTGTCAGATACCAGGTGGTTCGCTGTCACGTAGGTTTTGATCATTAAATTGCCTAGATCTTCCTCTTTTTCTGTCACCCGTATTCTCCATTTTTATTATCACTCTTTACCTTTTTCCTGTATTTTTCGCATTTCGTTGCGAAAAATATATTTCTTTCCCATCATCGTTTTTCTTTCTCATACTGACTAGTAACCTTATTGCATCAGATGTCAGTCGCGCAGGTAGACGTGAATGTGCGAAAAATTCGTTTCGCTGGACATAGAGCAGACTTTACGTCTACATTTGCACCTGTCACGCGCGGGTTTTTCGGGCTGAGCGCTTAGGTAGGCGTTAAAACTGTCACCTATACGGCGTAGAGCAGACAGTCTGGGGATTTGAAACTGACACGCGTACATCTTGGTCAGTAGGTGGCAGTTACGACATATTAGGTGTTAAACGTATCGTTAAAGCCGGGAAGGGGAGAACATTTCGTTCTACGAAATAATAGTTCATCCTTTGTCCGGTTTAAAATATTAAACCAAGTTTGAAACTTTATTTCATTTCACTCAGTAACTTCGCAGTAAAGACAGTACTAGCCTTCGTTCGATTTCTAAATAATCTCTGTTAATAGAGATGGCCTTTAGTTTGGTCGAAGTGGTTTAAGTTCTTAGTACTTCTGTGTTTGAGGTAAAATATTATATATAATAGATCTCTAGTATTTTGTGAAGTGATAAAGTGTTAAATCGCCGATTTCATTTTACTAGATTTTGCGCAGAGTGCCAAATTTATAAAGTCTGTATTATTTTCTAGTGACGTGTTTCAGTGAAATACAGAATAAATTATATTTTTAGCTTACTAAGCGAGTAGCTGTAATGAATTTAGTTTAACTGCTAACTACTCAGTCGAGTATTTTTTTAAAAACTAACTCATAAATGCTAGATGCGACATCAGTGAATATTGACGGAATACGCAGATATTCCTAATTCCTGATGATTGATTTAAATATAACTTATTTCACCGGAAGTTTTAAATAATAAGTCAAGCGGTCGGCTTGCTGTTTAAAATGTAAGTTATATTGAGTACATAATATGTAAATGATTTATATGTGCTTTTCCTTTTATTCAGGAAATACTGGGGTGACCCGAACTTTACCGGCGTTTAATAAGAGTTTCATATTTGTGAAGAAATAGACAGTCCTTATTTTGAACCACGTGGGTTTCTCAAGTAACACTGGTCTGACAGTGCATATGCCAACAGAGTTAGACAGAAATACTATATCCCACTAACGGGGTTCAAAGACTGTAATGATCAATACGGGGCCTTTGCGCCAGATCTTAAATTCTTTTTTCATAAACTCTACGTAAATTTTCTGCCTGGCGGCGTGAATATTACAAGAAATAACATTAACATCCCGACAGAGAGTTTTTGCCTAGTATTGTGATGACCAAGTATAGTACCTTCCTGAAAATAGACACCGATCTGACATTCCTTAAATTCTAAAAACCAAAGCTAATGACATTGTGCTCTGCTAACTTTCGTGCCTGGACAAAATTTATGTGACTTAATCAGACATTCGAAAGATTAGAACACCCAAGGAATCGTTCCCTGAGACGGAGAGTTCAGTACGTCTTTTGGAACTGGGGATTTCTTGGTCGATGACTGCATTTTCGGGTCTGTGTGAAGGTCCTAGAATTTATTATGTTCCCAGAGGCAGCGAGCAAAGTTGTAAGTATAACTGAGAGCACATGGCCATGGCTGAATGAATGAGTGTACGCAGGTCAGAGTGTTAATTTACCGGTGTATATTGTCACCCATTTGCTGTCTTAACTTTTTTAATCTGCAGAATTTGTTACTAATGCTAGAGTTTCTTTTTCTTAGGCTAAATCAGATTATCCAACTCTGTTCATACATTTACGAGAAAGAAAGAAACCTCTTAGACTCAACCCTATGTATCTATAACTCTTTGGGCCATCATCTGTTCTCTTAACGGGGCTGTGGGCTAAACCTAGGGTAAGATTCTAACGGGCTATTATCCTTGTAGCATTTTCTTGAATTTATGAATATTTGTATATGTTTTTCCTTGATGTATTTCTTTGGTGTTGTGAGAAGATTTTAAATGATAATTCAAATCTCTCTTGAACTTAATAATCGTGTTGGTCAGCTCGTTCTAAAATATATATATATATATATATATATATATATATATATATATATATATATATATATATATATATATATATATATCATTGTTATAGTTTTCCCACGTCTGTGTGTTTAACTGTCGTCACGTATATGTGCGTGCCCGTGAGTAGATAGAGATTTATGTAATATATATCTGTGGTTTAGACTGTCTGACACTTTAAAAGCGGTCGTAGAAGATAGGTGAGAGAGAGAAGACTATCTCGATTCTCAAAGACAGCCTCTATATCACATTCTATCATCTCACGTGTGGAAATTCTATTGCTTTTCACCAGCTCTCACTGTATCTATCACTCATTCTAAGCTCTTCAGAAGGGACCAACCCAAGTCTTAATTCTCCTATCTAAAAAATCTACGACAAATGGGGTCTCGCCCGACGGATTTTTGAACTTAGAATAGGAAGACGAGTACGACAAATGTGGTCTCGTCTATCGGGTTTTTGAACTTAAGATTCTTTATTCTGTAATAGAGTAAGAGTGTGATGTCTTGTGAGTTGTTATATCTTTAAATAATTTATCCCCTAGACTAACGATCTGTTTTCGGGCGTGCTGACCACACAAACTGATAAGTTTTATCCACATCATTTGAATAATATACATTTGAGTTACAGGTGGATTTCGTCGGAATATATGTTATTGTTGATTTGTAATACTAAACGCTGGTAAAGTTTTGTGAGTGTATAACATTCACAAGGGTTCTGAAGCAGGTAGGTGTTTGAGCAAAGCTAAGGAGTGCGTTTCGGACTATTCGTCCAGATTAATTGCCTCCCTCACCCGAACTGTCTTCAGGGGTAAACTTGATAGTGGATTAAAAATTAAGGGGATTTTTTTTCTTTCTCCAAAATTTTTTTTTGCAATAATTATTTTTGCTTCCACTGTAGCAACTTATTTTTCAGAAGTAATCTTAACTACCATTTAGTTGGCGTAGTCGTGTTTTGCATTAGGTGCTTTATTGCCGATTAATAGCAGCGATAGTTAGATTTTATTTTTGGAGGAGGTATCCCAGGGTGAAGTTTATCATCTTTATTTTTGGAATTTTCTCATAAGTGGTAGGAACCAGTGTATCCTTTTTCCTATTTTCTTTCTCCACTAGTCTCAGTCACTGACTTAATATGGCCGAGAGGGCAAAGCTTAGACAACTCCTCAGGGACGAAGCGAGAGAGGAGGGACTGGAAGGAGAAGAAGCGAAAGCTTTTGTCAGAGACGAACTTGAGAGATACGATGCGGAGAGGAAAGCAGCTGAAGCTAAAGATGAAAAAGAAGAACTAAGGAGGAAAGAAGAAGCAGCGGAGAGGAAAGAAGCGGAAGACCGGCTATTACAGCAGAAGAAGATGGACGAGGAAATGGAAATTCGCAGGATGCAGCATGAGGAAAGAGAAAATGAGCAACGACGACAGCATGAGCTGGCGCTTAAGACTCTAGAGTTCCAAAGCCGTGGTGCTGCCTCTACCTCCAGCAATGGAGAGGCTTCTCCTCATTCCTCCTTAACTGATCCTTCTAACACTCAATCTACTCATCTCACTGCTATGTCTTTTCCGCTAGAATCTTTCCCTTGTCCAAATGAGAAGATTGAAACTTGGCTAGAAAAATGTGAGAAAATTGCAACTCTGTACGGTTTAGAGAGGTCGCGTTGGAATATGAAGCTTTCTCAGGCGCTGAAAAGCAGTGTGTTGCGTGCATATTTTGACGCACATTTTACAAAAATCGATATGGCTATTTAATATGGGAAAAATATAGACATGCATTCATTTGTGTATGAAAATGCTGTTTATGGTAAAAGCGAGATAATCCATGTTTGATTCACACTTTTGATTATAGGAGTAATCGTTCTGGATATTGATCCAGCGCAAGGATATTGCGCTTGCGTTTGTACTTATTTTTTAGGGCCAGAAAATATATTAATTTGCTTATTGTGTTTATGGCCTGAATTCATATGTATTACATATTATTAGTACAAGTAGAATCAGTCCTATATTGTATATTTTGGATGGGTAGGAGGGACTAGATTCTTGCTAGCGGAAGTATGAGTTGTCTTGACAAGTCGTGATGAGTTCCGATGTACTGCTTACAAATGGCGGGGTACGTTTTTCTAGAGCTGGTCCTTTCGTCAGAAAAAGATGTCTTACGAAGTGGTTTTTCTACTGAAGGAGATGGTGTCTCTACGATAGTTTGTGTTAGAGACTCTCCTTATGTCAGTATATAGATGATTCGGACTCCAGGTAAACCCAGCTCCTATTTTTGATGATCTCTCGTCGGTTAGGCCTAGCTTGACTTTTGGTGCTTCGTTATGCTAGTGTCGTGTTTGGTATCGACGAAGATGACAGATTTTCCTGCAGCAGTTATGGCTACGTGAAATTAACCTGATCACCGTAGAGCTGTATGGAAACATTTACGAAATCATTTATATAACCATTATAAATTAACTCTGGCTTATATTCTCCTTCCTATGAATGAGTGAACGACAACTCAGGGAGACAGCCATGTTGGATTTCGGTCATCATATGTTTTGATCACTGCCAAGAGAACAGATTATTTATCTTATTATCGGACAGTGACAGGGAGATCTCAATCTTGCTAGAAACCCCCTTTCGTGGTTTCATAATATATACTACAAACTATGGACGTCAAGTAACTTTGATTATTTATCGATCCGCCCTTCACTGACGCGTTTAGTCAGATAGGGGGATGTGGCCATAATGTATCATGACATTGAACTTTTGATGTACTGCCCATTATTTCTGAATGTGTCATGACTTCAGATCTGCTATGTATACCTACAAATTGATATGTCAACGAACCATGATGTACTCGTATGTCCCAGTGTGTACGTCTGAATAAATTGAGTAAACTAAGATTCCAGCAGTCTGCATTGGTGCCTTGTAGACACAAGTGTGAGTGGTTATATTGGTCAGCACACGAACAGTACACCATTCGCGGTAATCACACTCTACACTTCTACTTCATACATACACCATCCTGCGTCGGCTGAAGTGACCAAGTTTAGGGCCTGCTTCCCCTGGAGCCTTTGCCTTCCCTAACTCAGGACTAGGGTGAGTTACCCATTTACAGCTGGGTAGACTGGAGCATGCCTGATCTCAACAACACACCACTCTTCCTTACAGAGCAGACAGACTGATACTTTACAGTGTGTGTGTGGAAGCAACTTTACAGAGTGGAAAGAACAAAGTTTTACAGTGGCGAGCCAGATTCCTGGGTCCAGCTTACGCAGTTTTGTGTTGAGAATCACAGTTTACAGCTGAAAGAACATTTGTTTGAACACATCAACACCAGTAGAACAGCTATACAGTCGATGTCAGCTTGACCTGTATTACCGATAGGATGCTGTATCTAGGTCAGCGCTTGTTGACAGTTTTTCGCTGTACAGACAGTATTACACAGGACAGTGGTATCAAGTGTAGAAAATATCTGGAGCAATATTGTTGACATTTCTCAACGTACAGAAGAATCACAGTGTTGTTGAACATAAAGTGCATAGTTCATCGTTGGTTCTTCAAATGCTCAACAGAGAAAAATTGACAGTGTAATAGTTTAAAATTAAATCTATTACTGAATAAAGTGGCAAGTTATTAGTATTAAAATAAACTGTGCCTGCTTTACAACACTATACCTGCAACACATTCCATTCATGACATAAATGATATTGTATGCTATATGCTATTTATGCTTACATGTTATTTGTTTATATGTGTAGGGGTTTATATGTTGCGGGCCTGGATGGGTGGTGACTAGAACAGGAAATACCGAATAATATTGGTCTTGTTCTGGCGTTCGATAGGGAGCAATTTCTTAATTGAAATTTGCATGCAACATAGTTTGCAAATATTTGGTTAGTTGTGACGACTGTTTCATATTTGTATTTGTAACATTTTTTGTGTTCCTTAGTTTTGTTTGATTTGTTGGTATAATGCTAGGTCTCATCTTTTCTTTCATTTCAGTTTTTTACACCCTTATGTTTATACACTGTGGCGTTATTTGTCTTGTTATCTTATGGCAGTTATCATCACGGTTTCTGTGATCATTTTTTTCATTTCTCCTATTTAATTTAATTTGATCTCTGCAAATGTTTTCATATTGTCTTTTCTTGTTTGTCCTTTGTAATGTCTTTAGTTGACATATGACGTATAGTGGTATACACTGATAGTATAGTACAGATCAGTACTTTCTGATTGTTATTGTTATAAAACAAAATGTACAAGACCTTTGTAAGGCTTGTCTCCCAAAGTGATTGGTAAAGGGAAATATTTTTTCTACAGGTACTCAAGTGATCTTTGATTACATTGAGGTATACAAGACCTTTGTAAGGCTTGTCTCCCAAAGTGATTGGTAAAGGGAAATATTTTTTTCCACAGGTACTCAAGTGATCTTTGATTACAGTGAGGTATACAAGACCTTTGTAAGGCTTGTCCCAACAGTATTTGAGATACAATTATTGTTGTCCACAGGTACTCAAGTTATCATTGGTTATTATAAACCATACAAGTTTGGACTAAGACTAAGTCTAAGGTATAGACTTGTCTCCCATTAACTTGAAAGAGGGTAATTTATTTACTTTTTCAGGTTTCTGATTTAAGAAGACAATATGTCTACATTAGATTATTTTATTGCTCAAGGAAAATCTCTTGATAAGACTGGAAAAGACTTAGAACAATGGGCTGTTGCTCAATATGACAAAGCATTAGCTGCAGAAGAGAAAAAAACTGCTGCTGCTGCTGTTGAAGAAAAAAAAGCTGCGGCTGAGGAGAGAAAACTTCAAATAGAAGAAAAAAAAGCTGCTGCAGAAGAAAGGAAAGCAATAGCTGAAGAAAAAAGATTAGAAAAAGAAGCTGATACTGCTGCTGAACTTAAGAAATTGCAGATGCAAGTGGAGGAAAGGAGATTTGATGCAGAACAGAAAAAATTAGAAGCTGCTGCAGAACAGAAAAAATTAGAAGCTGCTGCAGAACAGAAAAAATTAGAAGCTGCTGCAGAACAGAAAAAACTAGAAGTTGCTGCTGCTGCAGAACAGAAGAAATTAGAAGCTGCTGCAGAACAGAGAAGATTAGATAGAGAAGCTGAAGAGAGAAAAGCAATAAGAGAACATGAGTTTGAATTAGAGAAATTAAAATTGACATGTATGAGTAATGTTAATCAGGCATCTGGTGGTAATGGTAAACCCTTCGTGTACAAGGTCAAGGTACCAGCGTTTAACCCTACCAGTGATGACATAACATTTTGGCTTTCTAGATTTGAACGGGCTTGTCGATCTCATAATGTTGACAAATCACAGTATGTGAATCAGTTGTCTGAAAATCTAAAAGGGGAGTCTCTGAGTAAGTTATATTTTGTTGAAGAGGCCGACAAAGATAATTATGATGATGTTAGGGCAGCGTTGATAAAGAGATATCAGCTGTCTGAAGAAGGTTATCGTCTTTTGTTTAAAACAATGAGACCTGAGGTAGGTGTAGAATTCTCAGAATTCATCTCAAAAGCACGAATTACACTTTCACGATGGATTGAATTATCCAAAACAGAGAAAACATTTGATGGTCTTACAGATTTATTGCTAAGAGACAAGGTCATGTCTTCTGTAAATAAATCATTCCTAGAGTTCTTACATGAGCGTAAACCTAGTACAATAAAGCAAATGGAAGAATATTGTGACCAGTATGCCACGGCACACCCTGACATGATTCTTAGTAACTCTAACATTAAAGAGAGTATGCCAGTTGCTTCGGCAACAGAATATAATCAGAATTACTCACACAAATTCCAAGGAGCTAAAAATAAATTTGATAAAAAGGTTAATTGGAATAAGTATCAAAACCAAGATAACCATTCAAATCAGAGTTCTTCTTTGAAGAACTGGAATCGGGCTGATAGTCCTCGACACGCGAGGGGTACCCATAATGTTAGAAATTCTCGGAAAGGGAGTAGCTATAGGAACTACCCAAGTGCTTCATGGAGACAAAAGAAACAATATTACAGGGATACTCAATATAACGAGCATGATGATTATGATCATGAATATTATGATTCAAACCCAAATAGGGGTTATAACAGAGGCAATAATAATTATAGAGACAATTATAACCGAGGTAGATCACAACACAAAAGACATGGTAAATCGTCTTACCAGGCTAACTCTGCACAACAGGAGTTCCACGACACCGATAATCAGAATAATGATAAAAAAGACTCCAATAGTGTAGCGAATTCCGCTTTTGATTTTGCTAGAGCATCTGAGTGTTCGCAATGCAAAACATTATTCGATCCAACCACAGTGTCTACTTTAAGCTGCGGTCACCCACTTCCCGCTCTCCATGCGTCAATCGCGCATAATGGAAGGGGTGCTCTTGTCTTTAATAGGGGCCTAATAGATAGATACTACTCCGGTATCAATTCTTTTCGACTCGGGGTGCACTACCATTGGAGTGAGACAATCACTCGTAAATCCTTCTCGAGCTACAGGCAATATAGTCAAATGTGTAACATTTGGTGGCACATTGGAGAAGTACTCCACTGCCATTATCAATATTGCTACGCCTTTCTTTACAGGAGAGGTGCAAGCATGTCTCTTGCCGAATCCGATCGCTGATCTTATCATCGGTCGCATTCATGGAGTGAAAGAATGCACTCCACAGCAAATTTCTAATTGGGAAAATGTTAATATGCAATCTGCTAATGCAGTAATCACTAGGGCTCAAGCTCTCAATATGCCACAATCTTCACATTCTGAAGATAATGATGCGCAGATCCAAGATGATCCCTTGGAGATTTCCCACGATTCCTTTATCAAACAGCAGGAAGATGATCCTACTCTAAAGAAATTCTTTACTCTGGCAACAAAAGGTGATCCGAATAAGGATACTAATCGTAAATCTTGGATTACGTTGAAGAATGGCGTACTTGTACGTATGGTACAAGACTCCGCTAAGTCCATTCATTCTCAAATCCTTGTGCCTAAAAATATGAGAGTTAAAATTTTACAGCACGCTCATGATTCGCAGTGTGCTGGACATATGGGTTTTTCCCGTACTAAAGCTAGAGTTCTTCAATCTTTCTTTTGGCCTGCGGTGAATAAGGACATACGAATCTATTGTCGATCTTGTAAAGTATGTCAAGAGATTAAATCCAGAGGTCCACGCCATGATGCACCTATTCAGGCTGCAGACATTCCCATTCGGCCATTTCAAAAAATGGCGATAGACATCATTGGTCCATTTAAGATAAAGTCTGCTAGAGGACACCAATTTATTTTGACGTGTGTTGATATGTGCACACGTTGGCCGGAGGCTGTTCCTCTAAAGAGCATAACTACTGCTGATGTCGCAGATGCTCTTTGGTTAATATTTTCTCGTCTGGGATTTCCAGCAGAAATATTATCCGACCATGGTACCCAACTCATATCGGATACCATGTCTCAAGTAATGTCGACTCTGAAGATAGAGAGATCGCTGAGTAGTATTTATCATCCTATGTCCAATGGGATGGTGGAACGTTTGAATAGAACTCTGAAAAACCTACTAGGTAAGATAACAGAAGATCATCCTCAGGATTGGGATAGGGTTTTACCCGCGGCTCTCTTTGCATATAGAGAGGTCGCCAACGAACATACAGGATTTTCTCCCTTTGAACTTGTCTTTGGCGCGAAACCGCGAGGTCCTATGTCCTTACTGCATGATCTTATAACTGCTGATAATATTGTCGATGACACAAAATCCTCTTATGAATATGTCATCGCACTTAGACACAAGATTATTGAAGCATGCAAATTGGCAACTGCTTCTTCTGAATTTGCGAAACAGAAGGCAAGGGAATTTGCCAATAAAAAGAGATGTTTGCGTCAACTTTGTCCAGGTGACAAAGCATTTGTCTTGCTACCTTGTAGGGAAAATAGACTTCTCATTTCTTGGAAAGGTCCGTACGATATAATATCAAAGGTTTCCGATGTTGACTATATCGTCGATATTGACGGGAAGCGTAAAACCTTCCACATCAACATGCTCACGGAATCCATGAACGTCCTGATTATTTACAACCTGTTTTCCAGGCAACGGACGATTTTCCAGTCCAACATGGACAGTACTCATCTCTGTCAGTAATACAGGATGAGGAAACGAGTTTCTCGGATGTAAATTTACCTTTTCCAATGATTCCTCTTCACTCTAATGAATCATGGAAAGATGTTGCAATTTCTCCAGAATTATCTCCAGGAGAGCAGAAACAAGTTTCTACTATGTTAGAACAATTTCAGGATGTCCTTACTGACATTCCTGGTCAAACGGATGTCATTCAACATGACATTATTCTTACTGACCATAGTCCTATAAGAGTCAGACCGTATCCTATCCCGATACATTTTCAAGCACAGGTAGAGAAAGAGTTAGATGAGATGATAGAGTTAAAAATTATTGAACCATCCACATCAGCATATTCTTCGCCGATGGTTATAGTACGAAAAAAAGACAATAACATACGTCTTTGCGTGGATTATCGCAAATTGAATCAAGTGACTAAATTCGATGCTGAACCTATGCCTTTACTAGAAGAGCTACTTACGAGACTATCGAATTCTCACTTCTTTACTAAACTCGATTTGTCTAAGGGATATTGGCAAGTTCCACTATCCGAACACGCCAAACCGTTTACTGCTTTTTCGACGCCTAGGGGTCTATTCCAATGGAATTTCATGCCTTTCGGTCTTATGAACGCCCCTGCTACATTTGTACGCATGATGCGTCGAATCCTATCTCATCGCTCAGATGTCATTGCGTATCTTGATGACATCTGTCTTTTCAGTGATACTTGGAACGATCACTATAATGGTATAAATGAACTATTGTCTATCTTACGCGAGCATAACCTGACAGCGAAACCATCGAAAGCATGTATTGGTTTTAGCGAAATATCTTTCTTAGGACACCGTGTTGGTCATGGGTTCCTAAAAACAGAAGACCATAATACAAGTAAGATACTTAACATTTCTATTCCTAAGACTAAAAAGCAAGTACGAAGTCTCTTAGGTCTAATACAATTTTATGGACGATTCATCCCGAATCTGTCCTCCATTATGTCACCTCTTTCTTCCTTGCTAAAGAAAGGGTCTCCTAATGTAGTCCATTGGACTCAAGAATGTCAATCCTCTTTGGATAAGGTTAAAACTATGTTTTCTACTTCACCTATCCTAGTATTGCCTTCTAAGGATAAGACATTTATTCTTCGTAGTGACGCTTCATCCACCGGGATTGGAGCTGCACTAATGCAAGAGTACTCTGGAACTCTGCATCCTGTGATGTATATTTCTCGGAAATTAAATGCCGCAGAGAAGAATTACTCGGTCCTAGACCGTGAATTATTGGCTATGGTTTGGTCAATCCTTAAACTGCAAAGATTTCTTCTGGGCGCGCATTTCATTGTGGAAACTGACCAGAAAGCTCTTACGGCTATTCAGAGTAAAAATCTGAAGAGCGCGAGATCAACGCGATACGCGATTGCTCTACAGCCATTTCATTTTTCGGTGCGAGCTATCCGTGGGTCAGAAAATGTGATGGCAGATATTTTGTCTAGATGCCCACATGATTCATAACTGTTATACAACTTTGATACAGTTGTTTCTATGTTGAAATGTGTACACATATGTAATATATCATATATTGATTGTAACACTACTTAGCGGTTCATTGATATGTATTCACCGCTGATCTTTCAATGTTTTTCGTCTTTGATGATCATGATGTTAAGATATCTTAGATGGAATTTATGTATAAACTAATGTGGAAATTGTGTCATTGCTAATATTGTAGTATGCGTTGGTGACACCTCTCTGGAAATATTTATACTTAGAGAAGTACTTTCTCTAAGGTCATAAAACTTATGCTTATCATCTGCGCATTGTTATTGGTGCGTTGTGAGCCTATTGTATGTTGCTCCTAGATGTATTTCAAAAAAAAAAATGTACCATTTTTTTTTTTTCCCGAGGGGTGTGGTAATCTGTTGCGTGCATATTTTGACGCACATTTTACAAAAATCGATATGGCTATTTAATATGGGAAAAATATAGACATGCATTCATTTGTGTATGAAAATGCTGTTTATGGTAAAAGCGAGATAATCCATGTTTGATTCACACTTTTGATTATAGGAGTAATCGTTCTGGATATTGATCCAGCGCAAGGATATTGCGCTTGCGTTTGTACTTATTTTTTAGGGCCAGAAAATATATTAATTTGCTTATTGTGTTTATGGCCTGAATTCATATGTATTACATATTATTAGTACAAGTAGAATCAGTCCTATATTGTATATTTTGGATGGGTAGGAGGGACTAGATTCTTGCTAGCGGAAGTATGAGTTGTCTTGACAAGTCGTGATGAGTTCCGATGTACTGCTTACAAATGGCGGGGTACGTTTTTCTAGAGCTGGTCCTTTCGTCAGAAAAAGATGTCTTACGAAGTGGTTTTTCTACTGAAGGAGATGGTGTCTCTACGATAGTTTGTGTTAGAGACTCTCCTTATGTCAGTATATAGATGATTCGGACTCCAGGTAAACCCAGCTCCTATTTTTGATGATCTCTCGTCGGTTAGGCCTAGCTTGACTTTTGGTGCTTCGTTATGCTAGTGTCGTGTTTGGTATCGACGAAGATGACAGATTTTCCTGCAGCAGTTATGGCTACGTGAAATTAACCTGATCACCGTAGAGCTGTATGGAAACATTTACGAAATCATTTATATAACCATTATAAATTAACTCTGGCTTATATTCTCCTTCCTATGAATGAGTGAACGACAACTCAGGGAGACAGCCATGTTGGATTTCGGTCATCATATGTTTTGATCACTGCCAAGAGAACAGATTATTTATCTTATTATCGGACAGTGACAGGGAGATCTCAATCTTGCTAGAAACCCCCTTTCGTGGTTTCATAATTTATACTACAAACTATGGACGTCAAGTAACTTTGGTTATTTATCGATCCGCCCTTCACTGACGCGTTTAGTCAGATAGGGGGATGTGGCCATAATGTATCATGACATTGAACTTTTGATGTACTGCCCATTATTTCTGAATGTGTCATGACTTCAGATCTGCTATGTATACCTACAAATTGATATGTCAACGAACCATGATGTACTCGTATGTCCCAGTGTGTACGTCTGAATAAATTGAGTAAACTAAGATTCCAGCAGTCTGTATTGGTGCCTTGTAGACACAAGTGTGAGTGGTTATATTGGTCAGCACACGAACAGTACACCATTCGCGGTAATCATACTCTACACTTCTACTTTATACATACACCATCCTGCGTCGGCTGAAGTGACCAAGTTTAGGGCCTGCTTCCCCTGGAGCCTTTGCCTTCCCTAACTCAGGACTAGGGTGAGTTACCCATTTACAGCTGGGTAGACTGGAGCATGCCTGATCTCAACAACACACCACTCTTCCTTACAGAGCAGACAGACTGATACTTTACAGTGTGTGTGTGGAAGCAACTTTACAGAGTGGAAAGAACGAAAATTTTACACAGTGCATATGATGTTTACGCCAAACTGGAAAGCAGCCAACAAGACAACTATGATCTGTTGAAGAAAGCGTTACTGGAGCGCTTTGAAATGAATGCTCGCAAATTTTTGCAACTGTTTCGCAACAGCAGGAAGGAGAGCTCTGAAACTTTTCACCAGTTCTCATCTCGTCTAAAGGGATATCTAACAAAGTGCCTTGAGCTTTCACAGCTCCCCTCTACCTATGAAGGTCTTGAGGAATTTGTTTTAACGGAACTAATAAAGAACACTTTGTCTGCTGATACCCGGAGATTTCTAGCTGAGCAGGGGGCAGAAAAGCTTGACGACATCTTACAGAAGTCTGAGCGTTACCATAATGCGCTGGCTGAACTACCGGCCACTAAGCGGAAACCGACAGAGGAGCATTTTCGGAAAAATAATCTAGATCAACCTTCTCATGCTTCGAATCAGAATAACCACAGAGAAACTGGACCTCAAAACCCCCCTCCTGAAAAATCCAAGTTCTACAAGAACAAGTACCCCAACCACCCCAAACAGTCTGATCAACCCGACCGCCCTACATGGCAGCGCAGCCAGAAAGGACAAGGTGGCAAAGGGAGAACCCCTGAGCACGGGACATATGATCAGACCTAGCACACCGAGCCGAAACGCATCGGATGCTTATTAACAGTCTCGCAAGGCGGAATTATTGACAGTGATTCCCAACCTGTTGGGGATACACCCTCAACGCGAGGTACTGTTACATTGAACGGTTCTCAAACGTCTTGTTTATTCGACACGGGGCTTTCTTACGATTGCATTGTTGCCAAAAACCTGGTTAAACCCGGTCAAGAGACAGGAGAGACCGTCAAACTTTGTGGAGTTTCTAAGAGTGATGCACCTACAGCGCTTCCCATTGCATTGGTGGAGATCCACTCTGATTTTGTCAGAGGTGTGATCAAAGCGGCTGTTATGGATGATCCCATCTACCCAGTCATACTTGGCGTTAGATACGTGTGTATTGGGAAACCGGAAGAGCCGATTGTGGCAGCAGTAACTACAAGAGGGCAAACCAAAAAGGAACAGGAGCCTGCGCCTAATTTGTTACCTATGGAACTTAAAGAAGCGCAACAAAAGGATCCTACTTTGGCACCCTGCTTTAGGAAACTGCCCATGGCGAAGGAACCAACACAGCACGGGGACATTTTTTCGAAGGATGGCGTACTGTATCGCAGAACGGGCAAGCCTGATCAAGGTTACAACCAGCTCCTAGAACCGAAACAGTACAAAAGCCAAATCCTAGAAATGGGGCACTCTCTTCCCTTCAGCAGAACGCCACAAACCAACGTATAACGACTCATTATTGGTGGCCAGGAGTAAATACTGATATTATCAGATATGTCAAATCCTGTGCCCAGTGCCAACGTGTGCCACCCAAGCAACGGGCACCCCCAGTCTCTTTGGGTGAAATGCCAATAATGGGAACACCATTCGAACTGGTTGTGATCGACATTTTAGGGCCTTTCGAAAGGACTAAAAGAAGGAACAGGTTTATCCTGACCATAGTCGATACATGCACTTTATGGGCAGAAGCTATCCCGCTAACTTGCGCAGATGCCAAGCATGTCGCAGAAGCCCTCGTGCAGATTTTCACTCGGCTGGGATTCCCTCAATAAGTATTGACGTATAACGGATCCCCATACCGAAACCTGTTGATGGATGAGATCGTTAAGATCTTGAGGACCCAACACATCCCCACTAAGCCATATACTCCGGCCGGAAATGGGCTCGTGGAACGTGCAAATGGAAACCTCAACATGATGCTAAGTAAACTGGCACAAGTGAAACCTGAAGATTGGGATCTTTGTATTCCTGCAGCATTATTTGGCTACAGAGAATCTCCTCATAGTTCCACAGGATTTCCGCCAGCTACGCTTTTATTCGGCAGACCTATAAAGGGGCCGCTTGAAGCCTTACTTCAGTCTCTGACAGACGAGAAGGCGGATGAGACAGTTGTCTCAGCAAGCAAATATGTGTCGGTTTTAAAGGAAAGGTTGAAACTAGGATGGGACCTAGCAACGACTAACTTTAAGCGAGCACGCACAAAGCACGCTAACCGATACAGGAAAGTCGCGAAAGAGAGAGAACTGGAAGCAGGAGAGAAAGTTTTGGTGTTACTCCCTACCGGGAACAACCAACTGAAGATCGGATGGCACGGGCCGTTTACCGTCCTGAAAAAGATTTCTAAGGCTAACTACCAGATCTCTATTGAAGGAAAGGAGAAGGTTTTCCATTTAAATCTCTTAAAGATATACTTGGAAAAACCAGTGCCAACCTCCGACCATCTCCTGACGATCGCCAAAACTGACGAAGAGGACGATAGTGGCAGGGAAACTCCACTGCACACAGAGGAAATCTTTGAAAAATGTCAGAAGCGGCGACGCTCTTTCAAGCGCGCATGGGAGACATTCCAGAGGAAGGAAACTTTGGGGAGTAGACTTGAGTAGGAATTGGAGAAAGATGGAGGGGGAAGATAAGAGGGAAGAAGACAGACACCCCGAAGCTACGGTTATAGGAAATTTAATTCCATAACGTAGACATGGAGTGGTTCCATATCTTAAGGGGGGACGTCCTGTCACGTAGGTTTTGATCATTAAATTGCCTAGATCTTCCTCTTTTTCTGTCCCCCGTATTCTCCATTTTTATTATCACTCTTTACCTTATTCCTGTATTTTTCGCATTCTTTGCGAAAAATATATTTCTTTCCCATCATCGTTTTTCTTTCTCATACTGACAAGTAACCTTATTGCATCAGATGTCAGTCGCGCAGGTAGACGTGAATGTGCGAAAAATTCGTTTCGCTGGACAAAGAGCAGACTTTACGTCTACATTTGCACCTGTCACGCGCGGGTTTTTCGGGCTGAGCGCTTAGGTAGGCGTTAAAACTGTCACCTATACGGCGTAGAGCAGACATATAGTCTGGGGATTTGAAACTGACACGCGTACATCTTGGTCAGTAGGTGGCAGTTACGACATGTTAGGTGTTAAACGTATCGTTAAAGCCGGAAAGGGGAGAACATTTCGTTCTACGAAATAATAGTTCATCCTTTGTCCGGTTTAAAATATTAAACCAAGTTTGAAACTTTATTTCATTTCACTCAGTAACTTCGCAGTAAAGACAGTACTAGCCTTCGTTCGATTTCTAAATAATCTCTGTTAATACAGATGGCCTTTAGTTTGGTCGAAGTGGTTTAAGTTCTTAGTACTTCTGTGTTTGAGGTAAAATATTATATATAATAGATCTCTAGTATTTTGTGAAGTGATAAAGTGTTAAATCGCCGATTTCATTTTACTAGATTTTGCGCAGAGTGCCAAATTTATAAAGTCTGTATTATTTTCTAGTGACGTGTTTCAGTGAAATACAGAATAAATTATATTTTTAGCTTACTAAACGAGTAGCTGTAATGAATTTAGTTTAACTGCTAACTACTCAGTCGAGTATTTTTTTAAAAACTAACTCATAAATGCTAGATGCGACATCAGTGAATATTGACGGAATACGCAGATATTCCTAATTCCTGATGATTGATTTAAATATAACTTATTTCACCGGAAGTTTTAAATAATAAGTCAAGCGGTCGGCTTGCTGTTTAAAATGTAAGTTATATTGAGTACATAATATGTAAATGATTTATATGTGCTTTTCCTTTTATTCAGGAAATACTGGGGTGACCCGAACTTTACCGGCGTTTAATAAGAGTTTCATATTTGTGAAGAAATAGACAGTCCTTATTTTGAACCACGTGAGTTTCTCAAGTAACACTGGTCTGACAGTGCATATGCCAACAGAGTTAGACAGAAATACTATATCCCACTAACGGGGTTCAAAGACTGTAATGATCAATACGGGGCCTTTGCGCCAGATCTTAAATTCTTTTTTTCATAAACTCTACGTAAATTTTCTGCCTGGCGGCGTGAATATTACAAGAAATAACATTAACATCCCGACAGAGAGTTTTTGCCTAGTATTGTGATGACCAAGTATAGTACCTTCCTGAAAATAGACACCGATCTTACATTCCTTAAATTCTAGAAACCAAAGCTAATGACATTGTGCTCTGCTAACTTTCGTGCCTGGACAAAATTTATGTGACTTAATCAGACATTCGAAAGATTAGAACACCCAAGGAATCGTTCCCTGAGACGGAGAGTTCAGTACGTCTTTTGGAACTGGGGATTTCTTTGTCGATGACTGCATTTTCGGGTCTGTGTGAAGGTCCTAGAATTTATTATGTTCCCAGAGGCAGCGAGCAAAGTTGTAAGTATAACTGAGAGCACATGGCCATGGCTGAATGAATGAGTGTACGCAGGTCAGAGTGTTATTTTACCGGTGTATATTGTCACCCATTTGCTGTCTTAACTTTTTAATCTGCAGAATTTGTTACTAATGCTAGAGTTTCTTTTTCTTAGGCTAAATCAGATTATCCAACTCTGTTCATACATTTACGAGAAAGAAAGAAACCTCTTAGACTCAACCCTATGTATCTATAACTCTTTGGGCCATCATCTGTTCTCTTAACGGGGCTGTGGGCTAAACCTAGGGTAAGATTCTAACGGGCTATTATCCTTGTAGCATTTTCTTGAATTTATGACTATTTGTATATGTTTTTCCTTGATGTATTTCTTTGGTGTTGTGAGAAGATTTTAAATGATAATTCAAATCTCTCTTGAACTTAATAATCGTGTTGGTCAGCTCGTTCTAAAATATATATATATATCATTGTTATAGTTTTCCCACGTCTGTGTGTTTAACTGTCGTCACGTATATGTGCGTGCCCGTGAGTAGATAGAGATTTATGTAATATATATCTGTGGTTTAGACTGTCTGACACTTTAAAAGCGGTCGTAGAAGATAGGTGAGAGAGAGAAGACTATCTCGATTCTCAAAGACAGCCTCTATATCACATTCTATCATCTCACGTGTGGAAATTCTATTGCTTTTCACCAGCTCTCACTGTATCTATCACTCATTCTAAGCTCTTCAGAAGGGACCAACTCAAGTCTTAATTCTCCTATCTAAAAACTCTACGACATTCGCTCGGGCAGATGAAACAAAAGCACTTTTACACAGCTTTTCTGCAATAAAACCAGTCTTGGATGATATTTCAGATAACAATGATCAGAAGGCAGAGTGTCGTCAACAGGCTCGTGGTCTACTTTCAACCATGATGAAGTTAGAAACAGGAATAATGATCATACTGTGGGATCAAGTATTACAGCGTTTTTAATTGACCAGTGCTTCTTTGCAATCTTCTGACCAAGATTTGAATACAGCTTGTGCACTCTATGAATCCCTGCGGGGGTATATTCAAGCTATGCGGTCCACTTTTGCAGACATAGAGCAAAAGGCCAAGGATCTGACTGAGTGTGAACATTATCAAGAACAAACTCGAAGAAAACATAACGAAATCGAGAGCATGATGATTTCAGTGGTTCCAGCACACTTGATCCACTTGTTGAATCTCAAACGCCTTCTCAGCAGTTTAAAAGCCGAAAATTTCTTGTCATTATTGATAGCTTGCTCTCTGCCTTTTCAAAACGCCAGAAAGCTTATCAAAAGTTGAATGATGTATTTGGATTCCTTCGTCAGTTACAGTCGTTTACACCTGAAGAGGTGGTAACGAGATCATCGAATCTTATTAAATCATATCCGGAAGATCTGGAAGAAAGTCTTTGTGAAGAACTTGTGCAGTTTACAGAACTGTTGAAAACTGATCTTGCTTCTCATATTGGCACTACTCTAGACCTAGTAGAGTTACAGTTTTACCGTTTGATAATTGACAATTCTTTGGAGTCTTGTTTTCCAAATGTAGAAATCGCCTTGCGCATCTATTTGTCACTAATGGTAACCAACTGCAGTGGAGAACGATCATTTTCAAAACTGAAACTTATTAAAAATGAACTAAGGAGCACCATGGGTCAAAAGAGATTGGACAATCTCACACTAATGAGCATTGAACATAAACTTCTGCGTGAAATTGATACATCCTATATCATCAACAAATTTGCTCTTGCTAAATGTAGAAACATTAATATTTAAACAATAATGTTGACTGTGTTGTTACTTTTGAAAATGATAATTACTATGCAAATTAAAAATGTATGTGTTCAAATATATTTGTGTTGTTTTATTGTTTTTTTTTTTAAAATAGGGCCCCTTTGTTAACATATGCTACAGGCCCCGTACTAGCTTAATCCGGCCCTGTATATATATATATATATATATATATATATATATATATATATATATATATATATATATATATATATATATATATATATATATATATATATATATATATATAATTTGCTAGAACGCTATGGTATTATCCGCTTTTTATGTTTACTTCCGGGTATTATTCCACTAGTTAGAATTCTCGCCCCGCCTAGTTTCCAGGGTTTTCCAAATAGACGAAGCAAGAATAGAACTACAGTCTCTCAGGCGTGTTCTACAGCAGAACTAATATGAGGTTGTGCCTGGAGCTGGAAACATCTGCATATACAACAAATTGTTCTAGAAACCACCGATGATAGAGCATGGTACTTGTTTGTACAGACTTTTTGCGGGGGTAAACCAGCTGTAGTGGTGACTGCATTCTCTGTATGCTGCGCAAAGGAAAATGGTGATGATAATGATGAAGATGATGATCATGACGATTAATTAGAATTTTACGTTGTATAAGCTGGATGCCAGGTATCGGAACACGTTTGTCAATACTACTGATAATTGTTGACAAAATCGCGAGGACTCATACAGGTTGAAAATAATTCAAGATCGATTTTAGTAAAATGTTAAATATTGCGTAAGGTACTCTGAACAAGAAAGACTTGTTTTCGAAACAGAATGTATTTAGGTAACAACAACAATTTTTTTTATTTTTTTTTAAAACTAAACAAGCACGTTTCGATTTCCAACGTTTTCCATTTCTTATTATCGTTTATTATATCGGCATCTATCAGCGTCTTGCTCTAACTGACAGTTTTAAAATTTTTACACAACAGATAAGGATAAAAACTTGGAGTGTTCAGATAAGATCTTCAAACTTACCTACACACTGTGCTTCCAGAGTACACATGTTACGCGTTGGACACGTGGCCACAACTCTACACGGCGCATTTCTGGGACATACCTGTTGTTTGTATTGAGAAAATAAACACATGTAAACATTAAACCCTCATGACTAGGTAGTACCTTTATAACAACCCTTTGTTCTTCCCGGTGGTGACTGATTAGAAAATAAAATAATAGGACGCCTCCTCTCTCAAGTATGCAGCAGGATGCGACTAACGAGAGGTTGTGCCTGGAGTTAGGAACCTCGTCATCTCAAACAAAATGTTGCAGACACCACCTCTGTAAGAGCATACGAATGCTTGGGTGCAAGCTTGCTATCACATGACCAGAATGTAGGGTGGCTGGATGCTCCATACGGAGCAAACAGAGGAATGATGATAATGATGAAGATCGCAATGATAATGATGATTATGATGATGGTGGTGATGACCTGTGTGAGGAGTGGTGAGTGAAACATAATGGTAATGAATAGTACACATTACGACAACCATCTGCCAGCATCTTAATGGATCATTGCTCACTCTTTTGATCTACAAACTTTCGGTTGGTCATGGTCCTAATTAGTTTACGTGAAATCTTCTGTCCTGCGTCATCGGCGTTTCTTATGGAACGGACAGGAACAGAATACGATGATGATGAATTTGAAAAACACATTTGTGCCACATTCTGTCTTCAGACGTCAAAGTCAACATATCAAACTACAAGATCAACATTTCAGACGTTACGATCATGATCACAGACGTCAAAGTCAACATCTCTAACTTCAAGGTCAACATCTCAGGCGTCATGTCAACATATCAAGCTACAAGATCAACATCTCAGACGTTAAGGTCAACATTACAGATGTCAAAGTCAACATCTCTTACTTCAAGGTCAACATCACGAGCTACAAGATCAACATCTCAAGCTACAAGATCAACATCTTAGACGTTACAGTCAACATCTCAGGCGTCAAAGTCAACGTCTCTAACTTCAAGGTCAACAGCTTAGTTCCTACTATGACTTCTGCATCAGTCTTAATATCTGTCATCATGATCTGCTCAGCCATCGTTCTGCAGCCGCCCAAAAGATGGTGACTGCCAACAAATATTTTTTTTTAAAACCCAAACACACATATACCGATAACAAAAGCAGAATCCAGACATTAGAAGCATCGGAAAGATATGAAGAAAATAAAAGTAAATTGAAGCGGAATATTCCCCTCTATGGGAAAGTCAACATTCGCTGTCACATCTCAATGCCACGGCGTAGCTTTGTATGGTACCATTTTTTTTAAACCACAGATGTAGAACATTTTAATTCCCCAAACGTATAAATAATTAAATACGAAAACACACAATAAAACAAAAATATGTATCGTAACTTAAAAACAACTCAACAAAAATGAGCAAGTGACTTACCAAAACATTACAGGGGAAATCATCATTTTCTGCTCTTTGTGCTGACAGCACTAATTCTTATATGGTCATTTAATTCCTTTCCATTCCATGTGGACGTTATTGGATCTTTGCAGTCAAACTTGTCAAGACTTGTGGCTAATGGTCAATGCACCATGAAAACACTGAAAGGCATGTCTACTATTTTAATTGGTGTTCAATTTTGCTTTAACCATGCAATGCGCCGTTTCCAGATTTTCCCCAAATTGCATAAAGAAAAGATTGTAAGGTATGTGTATTCTTGTAATGGGTGATTAATTTAGCTTCTATTGCACAAAGTGTTCCTTCTCTGTATTTCCCCGAAAAGCTGATGAAATATTTTTCGTTGTTCGCGTAGCCAGTCGGAATATAGAGATGATTAATAGTCCAGTTGGCAGAGTGGTTAGAGCTCTGGTCTCTCGTGGCAAAGGTTCCGGGTTCGAATCACGGTACCAACACGCTCAAGTCTACCCAGCTGTAAATGGGTACCTGACTTTGAGTTAGAGAAGGAAAAGGCAGCGAGGAAGGGAACTGGTCACCCCACTTCTTGATGCCGGACCTAGTATGGTGAAGTCTCTAACACTTTACTCCCACTTCTTGATGCTGGACCTAGTATGGTGAAGTCTCTAACACTTCACTCCCACTTTTTGATGCTGGACCTAGTATGGTGAAGTCTCTAACACTTCACTCCCACTTCTTGATGCTGGATCTAGTATGGTGAAGTCTCTAACATTTCACTCCCACTTCTTGATGCTGGATCTAGTATGGTGAAGTCTCTAACATTTCACTCCCACTTCTTGATGATGGACCTAGTATGGTGAAGTCTCTAACACTTCACTCCCACTTCTTGATGCTGGACCTAGTATGGTGAAATCTGTAACAATTCACTCCCACTTCTTGATGCTGGACCTAGTATGGTGAAGTCTCTAACATTTCACTCCCACTTCTTGATGCTGGACCTAGAATGGTGAAGTCTCTAACATTTCACTCCCACTTCTTGATGATGGACCTAGTATGGTGAAGTCTCTAACACTTCACTCCCACTTCTTGATGCTGGACCTAGTATGGTGAAGTCTCTAACACTTTACTCCCACTTCTTGATGCTGGACCTAGTATGGTGAAGTCTCTAACAATTCACTCCCACTTCTTGATGCTGGACCTAGTATGGTGAAGTCTCTAACATTTCACTCCCACTTCTTGATGCTGGACCTAGAATGGTGAAGTCTCTAACATTTCACTCCCACTTCTTGATGATGGACCTAGTATGGTGAAGTCTCTAACACTTCACTCCCACCTCTCAATGCCGGACCTAGTATGGTGAAGTTTCTAACACTTCACTCCCACCTCTCAATGCTGGACCTAGTATGGTGAAGTCTCTAACACTTCATTCGCCTACGGCAGTATCTGCTTTGGGATTACTTTTACATTTTTTATAAAGTTTTATGGACGCTCAAATTTAGCGTCCAGTAGCGTACAGGTCACTTTAACTTATCTCATATGTGTACGTTTATATGTGTACCTGTGTGTATAGAACGTATCTCACTAAGTTACCTTTCTCTCACACAGTGGGTCTTCGGCTCTTTGTGTCAGAACTTGTCCAACACACATGACTATCTGTGGACAAATAAGAACAAGGTAATGTAATGTAAATATCACGTGATTTAAACACATGACCATGGAGCAGGTTAGGACAACCTCGTTAGTAGTTTTAGCTACTAATGAGATTCTTAACATTCTTCTAATTATACAACTTTTCTGTTGCAACTAGTTTTTGTAACCTTTTAAATGTACGGTAAGGTCTCGTGTTATGAAGGAATTAAGTTATTAGTTCGTAATCTGATTTTGCACGTTAAGTAGGAATTTGTACGTATAGTAAATGCTCTTAAATATCAAGCAATAAAACACATCGCCAAAATAATTTTTGTAATGCTTTATAACATTTTTTTACGGAAAAATAGCTCGAGCATATTACAAATGGCAATTTAGTATAATGACGTAAATTGGAAATAAAAAATATTCAGACTACAAAGTGTTAACGTCTTTGTATTTCTATTTTATTAGGAAGTAACGGTGTTGCTGAAGTTCATGACATTCTAGCTTCTTTCGTTAAATTTCCTGATTGGAGTTTTGCTGTTTCGTAGTTAGTTTTTCCATTTGTACCGTTACTGGCACAAGACACAGTGAAATATTAACCCTTAACTAACTGGGTTTTTTTTTCAGTTAAGCGTCCTATATCACGCCAGCATCTTCTCCTTATCTCTCGCTCCATTGACGCTTGTCTGGTTCTATGCATCAGGTCCTTAATTGTGACCTTGTCATTCTATTTTAATCCTTCTATTTTAAGTAAACACCCATCTACGAAAGTGTATATATTTATAACTGTCATTTTTGTTGTTCCCCGTGTTTCAGAGCCATATAATAGGGCTTCAGTGACATTTGTGTTAAAGATTCTTACTTTCATGTTAAGTCTGATTTCTTTGGATTTCCATGCATTTCAAAATACATTGTGAAACTTCTCTTGTCCTTTGTATTCCTATTTTGATAGCACTAGTCTGTCACGGGATGGATTTGGGGGCGACTTCTTCTTGATCTCTCTTTCTCAACGGCAGTAATCAGTTACATTTGTTGTACTGACTAATTGCGTGCTTTTACATGGTCGGCACCTCATCTTTCTCTGCTTTGTACCAGATATTTTGTACTTTCATTCTTACACTCCTTTCAGTAATAATTCGTCTTGTCTGTTTACCTGACCATCCCTGCTGAGAGAGTAGACAAGTGATGCAATGTTGGAACGACAGTCATGTTGGTAAATTCTCATGTACCAAACCTTGGCCGCGACAGATTAACACTAAAATCGCCCCAGTGTATTTGTTTAATCGATGATAATGAAAGGGTGCTCTTCGCCAAGGTAGTAAAGATACGGGCTGTGTGTGCTCAAGAAACAGATAACGCGATTACTCGTCTGTGAGACACCTTTTGAACAGACATGAATGACATAATCGTTTCATGTCCGAATTTCACTTAGACATTACTTTAAATGAAAGTAATAAGTTGTTACATCTGCCACAAATTGTCGTATGGGTTTACAGAGGTGTTGGGGAGTCTGCCTACGAGGCAATCGGATGTTTTATTACCATAAATGGGGGAGGTGACCTCTGCATCATGCACATAATTTTTCCATGTTGGAAATAATTTTAAATTTCCCCACACGACATGCATGTTTGAAAACGATTGGTGCTTTACTTAGCTTCGTAACAAACAAATGCGGGGACAGACTTGCAATATAATCTGACAATTTTTGCAAGTCTAGTTCACTGTGAGAAATTGCTTGCCAACGACGAAACAAGACTACCAGAAGTTAGAATTCAGAATTCCATTTATCAGGCCGAACGTTTATTGGGAGTATTTTGGAAGGACTTACACAGCCCAGGTAAGCTCCACCATTTTAATAAGGAACCGGAATCTGAAGAAACTGAAACACACGGAGTCATTGTGGGAATTAATGTTAAAAGTAAAGACCCCCAAGAACACATATAAGAGCCCGATTTAAGTGCCTTTATTCATCTGAGCAAAACGTCTGTGAGCCAGGATTGGCTTGTTGGTGGTACCAGTTGAGGGTACTATCTCTGGAACAAGAAGGGAACAGTGGCCTGAGCTTTAAGACGAGGGACCAACTTAGTAGACACTCCCTGACATTTCTGGGAACGTGCTACGCCCTAACAACCTTGACCAGCGACGAGCGTGATCAGTCTATCAAGAACCAAACCATCAGCGGGAGCAGAACTTACCTTTGGCAGATAAGTTAAACGTTAAAGCTGCCACGTGAACTCTTTTATAAACTTTCATTCCGTCACAACAGTGATGATAAACTTTTTTTTATAAATCATTTTTCAAAATTTTCTAAATTTTCTAAAACCTTGTAAACCTAAATGATTATTAAATTTGTTATTTGTAACTATACAAATTTAACTTCGATTTAATAATTTTGAATGTACTGCAAGTTTGTCTCGGTCAATGTATTAAGAATACTCTAAGCAGAGCTATACCTTAATAATAAGAGTTCCACTGAGTAAATCCGGGCGGGTGCTTGACGAGCTAAAATAATAATTGCTTAATTCTTCATAAAAGGCGTACAGATATAAAGTTAACATTGCCCTGCCAATGCAGCATTGTTCTTGCCTTCTGAAATATCTTATGAAAACTCCGTTGAGATAGAAGCATCATTATCCTTCTATCTAAAACTCTGCCAGTAGTAATCATGCGAAGGTAGACACCTTTGGAGGCCCATATTAGATGCTCTTGAGTTTTGGCCACTGTTGGACCACTACTGCAAAGCAGGGGAGGCAATTCGTGACATAGTCTTTCAAATTTGTCTAAATTGCTGCCAAGATACATGTATGGTTCCACAGCATGTACTGAAATTTCCCCAGGCGAAAACAGGCTTTTGTTAGTTACATGCAAAGTATGCATAATCTTTGTCTTGTCTGTGTGTATTTTAAACTAAAAATTTTCTGTCACCCATCATCTAGTATTTTCATTTTGTCTTGCATCTGGTTAACACAATAACTACCGAATTGAAAAACACACTGCGGCCGAATTAAATTTTTTCCCCATTTTCATCCTGTAGGTGTTTGCACAAAGTAAGCTGTGGTTTTCGTAATTGTTTACAGATTTTTATGAATTACACGTCATTTTAAATATAAATGAATGTACTATTACAATAAACACTGGTTGTAACTCTAATTGAGATTGTTGCTATTTAACGGCCCTCCGATGGCCGAGTGTCGTAGATTTTTGATAGGGGAATTAAGACTTGGGTTGGTCCCTTCTGAATAGATTAGAATAAGTGATAGTCACAGTGAGAAGTAGTAATAGCAATAGATTTCCACGAGTGAGATGGTAGAATGTGATTAAGAGGCTGTCTCTGAGATCGAGAAATCTTCTCTCTCTCACCTATCTTCTACGACAGCTTTCGAGGGGTCAGACAGTCTAAACACATATATATATATATATATATATATATATATATATATATATATATATATATATATATATATATATATATATATATTTATATATATATATATATATATATATATATATATATATATATATATAACCACTCACGTGCACGCACATATATGATGACAGTTAGAAATACAGACGTGGGAAAACTATAGCAAATGATTATATAAATATTCTAGAACGAGCTGACCAACACGCTGATTAATTTCAAGAGAAACTTTAATTATCATCTAAAATTTCTTCACAACACATAGAAATTACATCAAAACGTATACAAATAGTCATAAAAAATCAAGGAATTGCTACAAGAAATGATAGACCTACAGATAGATCTTATCTCTCTAGGTATGCCCACAGTCCTGTTGGAAGAAAGTGATAGCCCCCAAGGAAACAAGGATACATAGGATTAGGTCTAATATTTCCACTTCTTAAGGTATGAACAGACTTTATATCTCTGCTCTATTTTAAGGGAACTAAGATTAGCAATACTTGCATACAGAAAGTTAAGATAGCAAAATGGGTGCCCAAATACAACAATAAAAATCACTCCGTCCTGCATTCACTTTATTCATTCAGCCGAGCACACGTGCACATGTTCATACTCACAGCTTAGATAGCCACTTCTGGTAATACAATTTTTAGGACATTCACCTACAGACTCGTCCAGGGCAGTCTTTGATTAAGAAATCACCAGTTCCAAAAAGACAGAATGAATTCTCTGCTTCCGGGAACGACTCCTTGGGTGTTCTTATTTTTCGGATGTCTGTTTAGGTCACATTAAAATTGTCCAGGCACGAAACATTAACAACGAGCACAGTGTCAATAGCTTAGGTTTCTAGAATTGAGGAATGTCAGATCGGTGTCTACTTTCAGGAAAGGACTATATTTGGCCACCACACCACTAGTCGAAACTCCGTCGGAATGTTACTGACGTTAATATGTTACTTGCCACGACGGCTAAATTTGTACATAGAGTTTGTGCAGAAAATCTGATCTGGCTCAAAGGCTCAGTATAAAACATTTAGTCTTTAATAAAACCCGTTAGTGAGAGTTGTACTCTGTCTATTTATGAAGACACACGCACTGTCAGACAGGTGTTAACTTGTAAACCCACGTGGTTAAAAGATAAAAATGTTTATGTTTCTCACAGGTATGTCTCTGTACTAAACGCCGGCAAAGTTTTGGGTTACCCCAGTATTCACTGAATAGGGAAGAAAAACCACATATGAAATATTTTACATATTATGTACTCACTATAACTTACATTTTTTTTAACTGCAAGCGTACCGCTTGACTTACCATTTAAACCTTCCTGAGAAATAAATTATATACATAAATCAATCATCATGAATTAGGAATACCTACGTGTTCCGTCACCACTCATGAAGCATCTAGCATTATAAGTTAGTTAGAAAAATGTATTCTCGTCCGATTATTTTAGCAGTAAAATTAAATTCCTTAATAGCCGACTGAGTTTAAGCTAGAAATATAATTTCTGTTTTCCACTGTAACTCGTCACTATAAAATAATACAGACTATATAAATTAAGCACTCTGCACCAAATCTAACTAGTGAAATAAAATAAGCGATTTAACACTTTAAACAATTCACATAATACTAGAATATAATATATATAATATTTACCTCCCCACACAGAACTACAGACTAAACCATGAACTAGAATACTGCAATCTAATGGTAGTCTAGAGCTCGGCAAAATGGCCAAGAAACTCAGACTTCGCCAAAACACAGATATAAGATCTAGCACAGCGATCTGTCTACTGCAAAATTTAGGAGCAAGAATGAAAATGTAGTTTCAACTTCTGGTTATATCTATTACCAGACAAAGAGGTAAACGTTTAATTTCGCAAAGCGAAGTACTCTCCCCTTTCCGTCTTCAACGCTTACGTTTAACACCTAAACGCATGCCGTAACTGCCACCTACTGACCGAGAGGGCGCGTGTCAGTTGCGAATCTCAGACAACCCGTCTCCAGTGCAGAAGCAGTTTTCACACCTCCCCGAGAAACTCATCCAGAGAACCATAACTAACACTTTGCTTTCTCGCACCTTACGCAAAAACTGGCCGTGGAGCGTGAGTGTCATATCACCTGACACTGAGAATCTACCTTGGAAACTACATGTCAGATGCAAACTACCAGACAAATGTCTCCTCATCATGTCTGACGGAGTGAATTCTCACACTTCAGGCCCAGAAACTTAGCCGAAGAAACACTGTCCCAGGGGAAACTGTAGACAGCAGTCTGCTCCCCTGTCTGACGGAATGCATTCTAACACTCTGCGTCTCGTGTAGGGGCTGACACGTTACGTCATAACTGCGTTCTCAGTTTTATCAGCAATAAAATTCGTTTCTAAATGAGAAACGAAACTGGCGAAAGTGAGAATGGGAAAAAGTTATTTCTCGCAAACGAATGGATGCGAAAAATACAGGAAAAAGGAAAAGAGTGATAATAAAAATAGAGGATACGGGTGAAAGAAAAAGAAGAGGATATAGGCAATTCAATGATCATAAAACCTCTGTGACACCGAGGACTTCCAATATTTTCACAATTATAACTGCTTGCGCCCCATCTCTATCAAAATCTCAATTTCAATAAATGTGCACACCGTTTTCACTCTTGTCCTCGTCGCTAGATCTATCAGTCAATTGCTCAAACACGTTTCTATCCTATTCAGCCGTTAGACGAGATGTACACGCATTTTTTGTAGTCCTATAACTAGTTGCCACGGTATACAGTTTTACATGATTTGGTAACTAACCCAAAACGCTGAAAAATATGAACATAATATCAATTTTCCAGTGTTCAACAACAACCATGCTTTGGGAATTTGTTTTCCGGTGGCAACTTAAAATCTCGAACCAGATCTTTTTCCCAATGTTCCCTACTTTTCTTTGTAGCACGCATCTTTGAACCATTTATCAAATACTGTCACGGATTGCCTCCCCTGCTTTGCAGTAGTGGTCCAACAATGGCCAAAAAAGAGTATCTAAACTGGGTCGTCAAAGATGTTTACCTTCGCGCAAGATTACTCTTGGCAGAGATGTAGATAGAAGTGTAATGATTCTTCTATCCGAATGGAGTCTTCACAAGATAATTCAGAAGTCAAGAACTATGCGGAATAGGGCTGAGCAATGGTTAACTTATATCTGTCCGTCGCCTTTTGTGAAGGATTTAAGGAAAGGTTTAGCGCGTTCAAGCCCCCAGTTGAGTTAATTCAGCGAATTTCCTCTTAGTGGTAAAGCTCTGTTTAGAGGTAAATATATGTCTAAATGTATATATATATATATATATATATATATATATATATATATATATATATATATATATATATATATATATATATATATATATATATATATATATATATATATGAAATATTCTGGCTCATACGTTTGCTTTCATACATGTGATAACTGAATCGATTATATTTGTTTAGTTTTAAAATAACACATAACAAATTTAATAGTGAATTAGTCTATAACAGGTTAAAATAAATATGGAAAGATTGGTGAAATTTAAATTAAAGTTTCCTCATAGAGGTTTGGTCGGGCGCTATAAATGTCCGTATTTCGCTGTTGCCTGTTACAAAAAACTTAACTCTAGATGAGTCCTGCATCTATGGTTCATCAGTGCTGTGATGTTGAGGGCACTTCTTCACACACTCTTCCAATGTAGGCGGTTAGTGGTGAAGCTCTTTCTTTACACTAGCGGCGTTAGTACCACAAATCGTCTGATGGCTTGTAACCACGAACTTTTGGACAAATAGGAAACAAATGCCTCCGCTAAGTACATGAGTGGGCTGCCAGTTAATAGGCGCACTTTTCTCGTTGTCCACCCACCAAATGTTAATCTCTCAGAAGAATTAAATTCCCGAGTACACATTGTAGCTCAAGTAAGATGAATACAATTCACCGTATTCCTCTGGGTATTAATTGGGAAAATGTGTCTGGACAGCGCGAATAATGAGTTACCTGAGTTACAATTAACAAAGTGCATATATCTCACAAAATATTATACACTTTAGGCACATGTGATGTAATCATCAGTCATTCGGAGTCTGGGGTCACCTCTGCTGTCGGTTTTCCGCACGACTAGCTAGAAGAAATCACCAGCGCTTGCTGTAGTGGTTTATGAATATACTAGTTTTATATGGCGCGGTTGCCAGCCTCATATACATAACCACTTTGCAAGAAAACATGTCAAATTTACATTTGTAAAATAAAGGTTAACACTTACCCCAAAGTTTTGGGAATACACAATCTCTTCGCGCAGGGTAGAATGGACACGAGCAATTAAGGTTATATGCTCTCGAATCACTTTTGTCTGGGAAATTATAGTAATTCCTTCTTATGATGGGTGTTCTGCGATACACTTGGTCTGGGAACCTGATAATTCCTTTTCGACGGGTGTTCTGCGATACACTTAGTCTGTGAAACTGTAAGAATTCCTATTTGATGGGTGATCCAATTCCTAGGTTTCCAGTATTCGTATTTTTTGTCCTATCTTCTTACGTTTTTTAGTCTCTGTATTTATAAAGGCTGGCTTACTTTTTAAGGTTTTAAGTTTCCCAAATACTTCGATCTGTCACTTATAATATAGGGATTCTTTGTCCGATGTCTCTCTTGCTTCTGGGAGTCAGTCAAAAGACGTGCGCTGCAGTCTCTCTGTGTTCTGTGTCTCTGATTTCGCTAGATTATATTTCCAGTTTCCAGTTTAGATCACAGATGGTCTTTCCGCCGAGTTTTCCAATGAAATTCAGTGTATTTCCCGGCGCTCACTTCAAACCAGTGGAATCTCTTTAGACTATGTTGGTCGGGGTGTTTAATTCAAAAAATCCCTCACGTGCTTTAAAATATTACATTTAATATTCCAACGCGTGACCTCTTTATAATAAGACTTAATATTTCCTGTGACATCTTGAGCACTCTCACAAACAAATGTGTGAACTGATTACCTGGCGTAATGTCTTCCGCCAATGTTGACTGACCAGACAGATTTTCTGCGATAATCACACATAGGGATGGTCCCTTGAAACTATTATCTCATTATCGCTAGTATTTTCGTGCCTTCTTCAGACAGTCAAACAAAAGGGTAGCCGGCCGCTCAGACAAACAATATAGTTGTCAAACGAGGATCGTCTATTATCAAAGGTTGGCTAGGCGACTCGAATAGATAAACGTATTACCGTTGACCGGTCGAATTACTGGGTATTGTTACGATAATACCCCAGTTCATCTGGCGGAACGTAAATAATTCTGCGTGTAGAGCAGATACGTCCGTAGTGGAGTAGAGTGTTAGAGACTTCACCCTACTAGATCCAGCATAGAGAGTAAAATAATGAATGAAAGGGCAAAAATTATGCCAAATAAAAGCGGTTGAATGGGAGAAAGAGAAAAAAATTAAGAAAAGGGATACTGCCGGAGTGGCTGAAGGTATGAGAGAGCCACCAAAAGAACACGCACAGACGATTTGTCACATATGTATGGAACTGTTGGTTATAGCAGGACGTTTTTCATTTAGTGTGATGTTTTTCGTGACTGTGTATTCTATTTTCTGTACTTTTTTATTTCTCACGATGGGTTTTTTTTTAAATTTGTGGTTCAATTAAATATGTCAATCTGTTGTGTTGTTCAGAAACGTGCTTGTGTCTATACCGGCATGCATTTACTTTTGGTTTGAGGTTTATTTATGTATATTTTGTACTGTGTTTTATTAATCCATTATAATAACTTTGCTTTGGTAATACTGTTGGTGTTGTAATTATGAGTTTACTTTCCGAATAGTGTTCCCCATTTATCCTTTAAACTTTTAAATTGTAGCTTTTCTTTTAGTGATATATTGTTTTACTAAATAAAAGTGCTTGTGGAGATTTAGTGCCCATTACATTTTCTACATTTAGTTGTATTCTGCATTTGTATAGTAATCTTTTATATGTTGTCTGTGTTGGTCCCAATTCTTGTATTCCAGCAAGAAGTGTTTAATTGTATTAGGTTCATAGCATTCTTCACAGATGGGTTCCTCTATTCTAAAGTAGAGAGTTCTCAATCTGAGCCGGAGTAGTTTTTTTATTTACTGGTATTTTTAGTTCGTTTTGTATTTGCATTTTATATATTTTTTTTTCCACTAACATCTATTTTCCTTTTAAGGTTAATGAACTTAAGGGGGATTCCATAATACCTCATCAGTTTCCAGAGTGATTCTCCGTCTACCTTGTCAAATGCCTTTTTATAGTTCACTAATCCGATGTAAAGTGGTGAGCTCAGGCTTTGTGTGGAGTGGCTATTTGGCTTGTGCAAACTCTGCTTTATTCCAAACCTGCCTGTTCTTCTCTCAGCTGTCTGTCAGGGAAGCGAAAGACCTAGATTGGGCTGGATGAAAGTTTATAGTTGTCTTTGACATAAGTAATATGTTCGCCATGAAGAAAATATTCATCATCATCATGTGCTGCTATCTCCACATTGAAGGTCGAGCTGAAGGGAATCTCCAACGTCTTCTGTCTCTTGTCTTGATGGTACTTTGATACATTCTTTCCTGTCCATCTCTCGACGTTATCTTCCCACCTAAAGCGCTGTTTTCCTTTTGCACTTTCGCCTTCCACACTTCCTTCTATCATGGTCTTCAGTGCAGGGGTTATGTCTTTTTACACGATCAAAATGTGTTAGCTGTCCAACTTCGATCTTCTTAATTAATTCTTTTTTTTTCATTCCTAGGTTTTCTAGAGCCTCTTTATTTGTTTTTCTTCTCAATTCATGTGAATTGCCCCCTTCTTCTATATATCCATGTCTCAAGAGCAGCAATTCTGTCTTCTAATTTCTTGTTCATTGTCCATGTTTCTACGTATACAATAATGAATAATATATATAGCATTCGATGATTCTCAGTTTGAATGTGTGATATAGTTGTTTAAGTGTTATGAATTTTCTCATACACCCGTGTGTTACCGGGATCCAAAAGGGGAGCAAAGATTAATAACACTGTACCCTATCAGACAACTCGTCAAAAACGACTAAGGAAGTTGGGCATGGGGCAGATTACCCCATCCCGTACAAAACTGTTACCACAAAAACTTCAACAGCTGTCTCATGTTGTCAAGGGTAGCTTTGAGCATTCCTATTCTCTTCTTTATTTCTGTTTCACATCTTTCATCAAGACAACGTTACGTCTTAATGATTTTAATGTTTTTAGTTAATAATTAACTATTAAAATACGCGTTTTTGTAGTATTTAATCCAGTTTCTATACCAGACGAATTTGAATGGGAGACACGGCGATGCAAGCATGGAGTGCCTAAGGAAGGGACAAATGGAGAGGCCTAGGAACACTGTAGAAAAAGCTGAAAAAGTAAACCAAAGTCGCCAATATATCGTGGGTGGACCTGGAAAAGTCAACCCGCAAAAAATTGTTAACGAGAAACAGTTTCAGCTTCTTTGTTTTTTGGGGGAAATGAAAGAAAATAAAAAACAAGAAAAACATTTGGTGGTAAACGTATCAGAGTCAACATCTTTAACGTCAAGTTCAACATCTCAGATGTGAAAATCCACACGACAGACGTTACGCCTACATTTTTAACGTCAATGTCAATATCTCAGACGTGGTTCCACACCAGACGTCAGTACCATAGTCTACTAAGTTAAAGTTTACATCTCAGACGTCAAAGTCAACATCTCATACATCAAGGTCAACACCTGAGACGTCAAAGCCAATATCTCAGACGTCAAAGTCAAAATCTCAGATATCTGAGTCATAATCAGACTACATGTTGTAAGTAATGTGACAAATTATGAACATGTATTTCTATTTCAACATACACACGCTACAGAGATGTATGTTAGTGACATAAAAATACAACTGTACATATAAAAATACACACGATAACAATCACTCTGAGATATCACGTGCTGAGTTTCCCTACATCTACACCTTGACAGAGATCTTTCTCGCTAAACTGTCACATGTGACTTTTGATTTTTCAGTTGCTAATAAAAAAAGGATGCTTCTCTCTGATGGGATCTGCGTTGTGTAGATCATCTGATGGTACCTTAGAGTTTGACTGTGGTGGCCAATAAATTTAGGATTATGAAAGTCTTCTTTGTACTTAGTTTGATATGGATGTAATACTACATTTAAGGTAGTATACTCTACAACATGTATGAATGGACGTTGCGGCAATAAACATCATTAACCCCTAACCACCCATCCGACATAGAGAGGAAGAAATGGAGACGACTGCAGAAAATTGCAGTATACGGTAAGAGTGGAGGGGTTAATCCCTTACTTAGTATTTTATGTCTACTTGTGGTAGCAGCAGCAGCCATTTTAGTCCAGCTATGTCATTCTAATCAGCAAGCTTTCGTTTTTATTTTTTTATGTTTTTTAATTTTGGTTCTCATCATTTCCTTTTAATTTTTTGTCCGTCTGTCCCTGACAAAGACCTTGTGGCCGCAACGTAGGTTTTTTTCTTGTCTTTTGTCCTAGTAAGACAAATGAACTTTTTTCCCTTATTCTATCCGACATAGAAGGAGGCTCGATCATTTAGTCCTCACCTGCTCTTCTACATATTGAAAAGAAGCGGAAAAAAAACAAGCAGTTGATGATTTATGCTCATAGCACATTCGACTGAAAACGTTTTTACTTAAAATTGGACAGTAATACTCAAAACAAAAACTTATGTGAATTTTTTTTTTTTTTTTTTTTTTTGTATGTGGATTTTTTTGCAAAAAGATGATGTAGAAGATGTCGACAAAACAGTTTTGATATACTCACTATCACAACCTTCACAAACATTGTGTTAGTCTCAAGCACTTGCTGAATGATGCAGGATAACGACACAAATAATCCTACAGGACAATTTCTGCTGATATCTGTGTATAATGGGTTGAGTTTAGTGTAACTTCAGTCGACGATGATGTGTTTACCTGGTGTCACTTCTCGACAATTAATGATTGTGTGTGATTGTTTTACTAAGTCATTAAGTGTTGCAGCGATGCCAGCAGACTCACTGACAAATAGCGGAGCGGAATGACCAATTAATGAAAGTAAATTCTCTCGGCCACCGGTGTTCGGTGTGTTGTAACGGAGACATTATTTACACAACTAAGATTGATCATAGCGAGGCGTTGAGTGGTTTTGAAAACAGCGTATGTTCACTTATTACATTTTAGCTGCTTGTATCGCATAGGCCTTCACAAAACTCCTGCAATCAATAGTGTCCTAAGTCAGTCCTTCAGCGTTTAATTAGATCTTTTTCATAATTTTAAAATCTGTTTCCAAATCCTTTACCATCTGTTATTAGATCATATTTCTCGAAACACGTTGACGTCATGCTCATCTACCCAGCTATAAAATGTATAAGCTACCTGACTCAGCTCTTGAGGTAGGGAAGGCAAAAGAAGCAAGGAAGGTGTGAACATCCTACCTCTCGAAGCTGACCTATTTTAGTAATATCTCTAACACATCACTTACCTACGGCAGTATCTGCTATGGAACTACTTTTATCTATTGATTCTGCCCCTGGGATTGCAGTTTAGTTTGCACAGTGTGTGACACATCACACATCACACATCACACATCATCGACCTTCCTCTACATCTTGTTCCACTCTGGAACTTGTCTGGTTCCTGTCATCAGTTCAACGTGTGTAATCTTGTCATACCGTTACTTTTATTCTACACAAGTACCCTTTTATGAAACCACGTAACATCTTTGGTTGTTGTTTTTATTGTCTGTCTTGTTTTCACAGTCATGAAATAAAACAGTCCTGGCATTTTGAGATAACGATCCGCATGTGTCTTCGTTAGTGTAGTGGTAAGTATCCCCGCCTGTCTCACTGGAGACGGGGGTTCGATTTACCTGTGGGGGATGTCGCGGTTTGTCTCCCTTGATCTCCAGTAGTGGTCCATAAGTGGCCAAAATTCGAGTAAAATGATGAGCTTTCAAAATGTAGAAGCCTTCGCTCAAGATTACTCTTAGCAGATATGGTTTTATGCCCCCTTTTTAGGGAGTCTCACCGGGATTTTAGAATGGAAAGTACAACTGCGTCTTCTAAGTTCGTTGTAAAATTTTTAGCCCTCGCCCACTTCTGTGGGATATATATTTTTGACTCGTATTTAATGAACGCCCAGCCGAAGGTAATTCAGCAACGTATTAATTGTATTTTTAGCTCTGTGTGTAAGTATTTTTTTTTAGTGCGTCATGCGGATGCAGACATACAATTCACTCAACCACGTTATTAACTTCAGCTAAGGATTTATATTTACATAAATAACAAGATACTTATTAAATATTTGATCAAAAGGGTTAAAATGAATAAAATTGATTTGTCAGGAAAAAGGTTCACTGATTGTATATCTTCATGGAAAGATAGTACTGAATGGTTGAGTTTAAGGATAAGATAGTATCGTCAGATGACGGAGTAAAAGTAAGATAATGCATGGATGAAAACAAAAGGAAAGTTCGAATCTGTGACATTCTGTTTTTTTCGTCACAGGGGAGGAAATTCTTGACCCCCATTCAAGGTAGAGGACCATCCATCTCGTGGCATTGCATTAACCACCAATTAATGAGTCTGGTGTGACCTTCACCAGTTGTGTCCGCTGAGTTGGGATGTCCAATGGTATTGCAGAAAAGCCCAATATTTCATCCCCAAATGTCGCAAGAGTAAAAGAGAGGGATCGTGTACTCCCTGGGGTTCAGAAGAAGAAAAAGAAGAAGAAAGATCCTCTTGTTTGTGCTTGATTGAAGTCTTTTGAATTCCATATATTTCTCGGTGTAGTAAAAGGTCCTATTACATTGTGTATTCTTATCTCACACGTTTGTCTGTTCCCCCAACTTTGTCGATATTGCATGTATATGTAAGAGTCCGCTACTTGTAGGAATGTTTCTTCAAATGCATTCTGGCTATTATTTGTCACATTTATTCTCATAATTTTTGTCTTTTCCCTATGTATTTTAGACATTATTGTTGTGGCATCTAATCACGTATTCTTATTTTGACTTGCATCTAGTCACTGTTACGGGATAGAAAGCAAGGTCGTCACCAAAATCTAAATCATCGATTTGTTTTATCGTAATCCCCTGAACTCCCCTTTTGTTGGTTCATGTTGTAGTTTTCATAATCCAATCAATGGACAGTAAGAAGAGAAATGGCAACAAGAGGCATCTTTGCCGCACTCCAGTTCTTATCTGTCATATATGGTGAGTTCTAAACATACACACAAAAATACATACGCATATATATTTTTTTTCGTGGGTATAATTTAGTTGTAAATTAATGGCGCCCCTTATTTTCAACCTTTTTTTTTTTTTGGCCTTTGGATGCTTTTATAGGTAAGTGCTTTACAGTTGATGAAAAAGTATGTCCTGGGTTCGCTAAAGTAAAATGTCTAAAACACATTGGTTTAATATAAAACAGTCTTAACCTACAGCAACATGTTTTGATACGACTGAAGGTCATAAATGCCACGAAGTATATTGTTGAAGACGATGGCTGCATACATAGCTGGCATGCACAGAAGAAAGCAGGATACACTTTGCCGGACTGTTACAAATTTTATTGTTCACCCTTCGACTGCTGTATCATTTCACAATATACTGCGTAACACAATTTCTAGTATAGAGTCCAGGCTGTGTCTCCATGACTAAACAATATCAAGTCCATCACTACAACTGCAAAGGCGACAACCATTGGCGCTCACTGCAAAGCCGTTGATACAGTACAGGTCACACATCATTGACATCACAATTGGACAAAGCACAATCGCTCTGGCGGCGTCTGTTATTGTAAAGGAAAGAAAATATAGATTTCAAAATAATGCATTACATTTTAAATAAAGTGTTCCCATTTAGTTCATGAAAGCGTCCTATCGATACAGGGACCAGCGCGCTTGCCTCTAGCGATAAAGTTACCGGGGTCTAGGTCCGAAACCAGGTAGCGGCACGCTTCAGGTTACCCAACTGTAAATTGGTTTCTGTTTCTGCTTTTGAATTAGTAAAGGCAAATTCAGCAATGAAGGGACAAGGTCTCTCCCTTCGTAATAAAGCGAAATTTCTAACATTTCACTCCCCTACGGCAGTATGTACTGTTAGACTATCATTAATGTAGCTCTCCGAACAGACAAAGAAGCAACAGGATTAATGCACCCTTAGACATGTCGTAAGAGGCGACTATTATGTGTTTGGGCACTCAACTGGCAATCTCGTTATATAATACAAATTGCTACAAAAGTCTTCCCTTGCTAGAGCACATGTTTTTTTTTTTTGCAGGCTTCCCATAAGTGAGTCAGCTGCGTAGTCATTGCATGTTCCGTGGTATGCAGACAGGAAAATGATAATGATACTGAATTAAGTTACACATGAACTGAAATCAAAATCACACAAAGAAATGATATTTAAAATATTAAATTTTAACATGGCATTGGCTTTGAGTGTCAAACATAGTCCCTGACCAGAGTACAAGAGATAGAGATGGCTACTGTGTGTATGTGTCGAAACAATGCTTCGAAACAGCAGAATGTCCGAAAGGTTCGACACACAGCCTGCTTGTTGTTTCGAAGCAGTTTCAGTTCCTGTCTGCCTCGCTGTTTTGCAGAGACACACTGTCTCACTGTCTCACCATCCGTGGGCCTTTGTAAAATTTGAGTGAACCGTTCGGAACATTAGTATGGAATATCAAACATGTCATATTTTTCATGGATGTGTTATGATGACTTGATTTTACAAGTGATATTATTTTTGCTGAGAAGTTATAGACACTGGAAATTGTGTCAGTGCTGCAGTTGTCAATGTTTTAGGCACTATGTTGAAGTTGAAAGTGTCCGTGTGTTCGTATAAATGTAATGGACACTTTATTAGCTCTGCTGATATATGTGTACTCGGTGTGGATTTGAATCATTGTCTACCAAAACTAGCTTACTCTAGTTTGATATCATGTGTTATTATTACTGTTATTATTATTGTTGTTTTTTTTTATTATTTTCACATATACTGCAGCTATCATCATATCTCCGTTTTATTTCATCATAATGAAGACTTGTGTAAAAATATTGAATTGTGGTCACACGAAATACCATAGATTTTCACACATGGCAGTAGCGCGCAAGGAAGAACAGTTCATGTATAGTAATGTATACTGTCTATTAGAGACTTCTTTCTCCCCGATACGGGCAATAGTGCCGTTGTGCCGTTGTGTCGACACACTGTTTCGACACAGTTTAAATCACTGAGCCGACTGTCTCGAAACAGCGGAGTGTGTCGATTTGCCCACCTCTAATAAGAGAGGACGATCTCACTATGGCAGACGACATACTTAAGACGAGCCCTTAATGTTACACGGAGAAATAGAATAAGATGTGATGACATCGGAAAAATTGTTGATGCACTTCCTGCATCAGATATATGTTGTTGTTGTTGTTGTGGCGTCAGATATATGTTGTTGTTGTTGTTGTTGTGGCGTCAGATATATGTTGTTGTTGTTGTTGTGGCGTCAGATATATGTTGTTGTTGTTGTTGTTGTGGCGTCAGATATATGTTGTTGTTGTTGTTGTGTCATCAGGTATATGTTGTTGTTGTTGTTGTGGCATCAGGTATATGTTGTTGTTGTTGTTGTGTCATCAGGTATATGTTGTTGTTGTTGTGGAATCAAATATATGTTGTTGTGGAATCAGATATATGTTGTTGTTGTTGTTGTGGCATCAGATATATGTTGTTGTTGTTGTGGCGTCAGATATATGTTGTTGTTGTTGTGTCATCAGGTATATGTTGTTGTTGTTGTGGCATCAGGTATATGTTGTTGTTGTTGTTGTGTCATCAGGTATATGTTGTTGTTGTTGTGGAATCAAATATATGTTGTTGTTGTGGAATCAGATATATGTTGTTGTTGTTGTGGCATCAGATATATGTTGTTGTTGTAGTTGTTGTGGCATCAGATATATGTTGTTGTTGTTGTGGCATCAGATATATGTTGTTGTTGTAGTTGTGGCATCAGATATATGTTGTTGTTGTAGTTGTGGCATCAGATATATGTTGTTGTTGTTGTGGCATGAGATATATGTTGTTGTTGTTGTTGTTGTGGCTTTAGATATATGTTGTTGTAGTTGTTTTGGCATCATATAAATGTTGTTGTTGTTGTTGTGGCATCATATAAATGTTGTTGTTGTTGTTGTTGTTGTTGTGGCATCAGATATATGTTGTTGTTGTGGCATCAGATACATGTTGTTGTTGTTGTTGTGGCATCAGATATATGTTGTTGTTGTTGTTGTGGCATCAGATATATGTTGTTGTTGTGGCATCAGATATATGTTGTTGTTGTGACATCAAATATATGTTGTTGCTGTTGTTGTGGCATCAGATATATGTTGTTGTTGTTGTAGCATCAGATATATGTTGTTGTTGTTGTTGTTGTTGTGGCATCAGATATAGAAGAAAATAAGGAATCTTTATTGTAGCCAACTTTTTTAGAATGGAGCCGATCAACTACCACCAAGTGCCTTCAAAGGTAAAAGATCTGATTTCACTAGGAAGATCAGAAGGCAGACGGTTACTGAAGTCCTACAGCAACACGGGCTCACACTAGCCGATGCGACAGACGTGGCTTAAGAGCTAAAACTGAAGCTCCCCACAACGCTCCTAGGGGTGCAGCTGCCGAAGGGTTCCATGCTCCGTTAAGAGAGCAAAGGGAAATAATAATGATGATGATGACGCCATCTTAAGGTCAGATTTTTCCCACTCTGCAGATCATCTTGTATTCGGTGACCAAATGTCGTTGGCGATTTGAAGAAAAAAAACAAACGTTAGAACATAACTCAGTTTCATAGAAACGGGAATATAATGTGGAGAAGAATCCATTCGAGTCAGGAAGAAGCTAAAAATAGCCCAGATCCACAAAACAACCTTCAGGCGCCATTGTATGATAATGAAAAGCTATATTAATAAATGTATCTCCTTAATTACAAGCTGTGACTCTAGCACTCGTAACATTAAGTGCACGACATGCCTATTTGGCCTTCTGATAAAAAGACGTTGTGTTCATTAAAAATGAAATGCCTTTTTTGGCCATCTGACAAATAGGTATTGCTTTCATTAACATATCCATGCCTGTTTGACAGTCATATAAACACATGTTTTTTTAGTTAAAATTTTAACAGGCCGATTAGACATTTCCCTTAAATATTTCTGCTTTTTTATATCCATTATTACTAAGCTATCTTCAGTCTAATTAAGTAGCGGTGTGTTTGTGTATTTTGTTATATTTTGCGTGTGGTAAGATGGTCAAACTGGTCGAGTGTATCTTTGCTAGATGTTCAAACTGGGATGTACTTTATGACGAGGTTGATGAACAGATAATAGACAGTTATATAGAATATTATAAAAGTATACACACACATATATATGTGTGTGTGTGTGTGTGTGTGTGTGTGCGCGCGCGCGTGCGTGCGTGCGCGTGCGCGCGTGCGTGCGCGTGTGTGCGCGTGTGTGCGCGTGCGCGTGCGCGTGTGCGCGTGTGCGTGTGCGTGTGTGTGTGTGTGTGTGTGTGTGTGTGTGTGTGTGTGTGTGTGTGTGTGTGTGTGTGTGTGTGTGTGTGTGTGTGTGTGTGTGTGTGTGTGTGTGTGTGTGTGTGTGTGTGTGTGTGTGTGTGTGTGTGTGTGTGTGTGTGTGTGTGTGTGTGTGTGTGTGTGTGTGTGTGTGTGTGTGTGTGTGTGTGTGTGTGTGTGTGTGTGTGTGTGTTTAAAGTTCTAAAGCCTTATCCAGAAATCTCCTTAAAATAGGGTTTGGCTCGTTGGACAGGAGAGATGAATCTCAGCGTATGTGACTGCTGAGAATAAAAGGGAAGGCAACTTCTACGACCTTTAGATAATTGAAATAGCTAGAAACACTTCACTATCCTTGTCAAAGCCCTCAAAAACTTGCGAAAGATAAAGAATGGATTAAAGACCCAACCTGACACTTATATCTATAACAAACAAATACAGGGCGCGACCAAGATAATACTAAATTGTCACAACTCTAAACCTTATAATATTTACAAATATATATATAAGTTTACATTTATTGCAAAACAATAATACATAACAGTATTATAACAACTCATACCAATCCATTGAAGAAAACACAGGGTGAAATTCTTTAGAATCTCACGAATTCCGGTTTTAAAAGAAAAATGTTATCTCTTAGGTAGGCGTCATTATTGGAAGCATGGTACTTTCGTAACGATATTGTAGGTGGGCTTTTTAAACTTAATTTTGGTTTACTGTTGACACGCTTGTGATATAGGTGCAGTGCCTTCTAATGTGTTCAGCACTGTTCTCTGTTTTCTGGTGTTAACATTGGAATTTCTGAAGAGATAAATATTCTGACTTCCGTTGTCGCTACATTTTATCCACTTCGCTGTTGTTTCAAGGATTGTGTCTTTCTCTAATCTGAGTTAGTTAAGACTGCAGGGTTTCCCAAGCTAAGATGTATGGTGTTACGTGACTGCGTTGTCGTAGACTTTTGCTAGGAGAATTAAGACTTGGGTTGGTCCCTTCCGAATAGGTTGGAATGAGTGAGAGTCACAGTGTGAGATAGAAACACAAAAATAGATTTCCACGAGTGAGGTAGTGGAGTAGTGATAGAGGCTGTCCCTGAGAGCGGGAAATCTTCTCTCTCTCACCTAGCTTCTACGACAGATCTAAAGTAGTCAGACAGTCTAACACACATATACATTAAATATATATATATATATCAACTCACGTGCACGCACCCTTCAAGACGACAGTTATACGTACAGACGTGGGAAACTATAACAAATGATTATATAAATCTCTAGAACGAGCTGACCAACGCGCTGATTAATTTCAAGAGAAACTTTAATTATCATTTAAAATTTCTCCACAACACATAGAAATTACATCAAAGCATATACAAATAGTCATAAAATCAATAGAAATGCTACAAAAATGATAGACCCACAGTAAGATCCTTCCCCTCGATGGTTAGCCCACAGTCCCGTTACAAAAGGGAACAAAAAGTGATAGCCCAAAGAGTCACAGATACATAGGGTTTGAGTCTAAGATGGGGGTTTTTATTTTCTCGTAAATGTATGAACAGAGTAGGATAATCTAATTTAGCCTAAGAAAAAAAAACTCTAGCATTTGCAACAAATTCTGCAGATTAAAAAAATTAAGACAGTAAATGGGTGACAAAATACACCGGTAAAATAACACTCAGACCTGCGTACACTCTTATTCATTCAGCCATGGCCCTGTGCTCACAGTTATACTTACAGCTTTGCTCGCTGCCTCTGGGAACATAATAAATTCTAGGACCTTCACACAGACCCGTAAATGTCGTATCGACCAAGAAATCCCCAGTTCCAACAAGACGTACTGAATTTCTCTGTCTCAGGGAACGATTCCTTGGGTGTTCTTATTTTTCGGATGTCTGTTAAGTCACATAAAATTTGTCCAGGCACGAAAGTTAGCAGAGCACAATGTCATTAGCTTTGGTTTCTAGAATTTAAGGAATGTCAGATCGGTGTCTACTTTCAGGAAGGTACTATATTCGGTCACCACAATACTAGTCAAAAAACTCTGTCGGAATGTTACTGATATTTGCCTGCCAAAGCGGGCGGAACTGTACTGAAGAGTTATTCTAGAAGAATTAATTCTGGCGCGAAGGCCTCTTACTTCATTTAACTGTTAAAGTTCAGGTACTGTAAGTGATTAGTTTCTTCACAAATAATGTTCACGTACTAGAACGCTGGCAAAGTTGGGTACCTCAGTTTCACTATATGTAAAAAGAAAGAACACATATCAAATAATTTACAATATGTACCCAATATAACTTACATTTTTAAACTGCAAACGTACCGCTTGACTTATCATTTAACACTTCCCGTAAAGTAAGTTATATTTTTAAAAAAATCATCAATCCTCATGAATTTAGGAACGCGTGCGTATTCCGTCAACATCTCATGAGGCTTCTAGCATTTATAAGTTAGTTTAGAAAAATATGATCTCGTCTGATTATTTAGCAGTAAAATTAACTTCATTATAGCTACATTATTGTTTAATGCTAGAAATTATAATTTTTTCTGCTTTCCACTGAAACACGTCACTAGAAAATAATACAGACTATATAAATTTGGCACTCTGCGCAAAATCTAACTAGTGAAATATGAAATAAGCGACTTAACACTTTATCACTTCACAAAATACTAGATAAAATATATTAATCTCACCCCAGAACTACGGTAACACCACGACTAGGATATTTCACTAGATAGGTAGTTAGAAGCTCGTCAGAAATCTGACGAGAACTATGAAATTCGCTATACAAGCTACATTCGCTAGCACGCGTGTTCCGTCTACTGAAGATGTTGAAGACTGAAATGAAATCAGATTTCAGCTCCTGGGTGGATATTTGAAAACAGGGGCACACAATCCCACATTTTCTCAAACTCCGAAATCATCTCCCCTTTTTACGTGTAAAATACCTACGTCAGCTTAACGCGTGTCGTAACCGCCATCAGTGACCGAGAGCGCGCGTGAGTTGCAAATCTCAGACAACCGTCTGCAAGGCATGGGCGATTTTCACGCTTCACCGGAGCTATTTTGACGAAACGCTCGCGGTTTACTGAAAAATGCAGCCACTCCGTCTGCCTGCCAGGTCCGTGTAGTGAAATCTGTAAGAACAAACGCTTAATTCCACAGCACGTTCAATTTGCATACCGAAGTAAGGGCCTAAACGATTTGCCGCGGTTTAACATTATACACTTTTGCTAGCGTTGGCTTTGAGATTTAAATATTTTCTTGTGCCAGAAATGCGATACCATGAATGGCGTTTGAATTTTTCTCGACCCGCGTTCTGGACATATATTCACACGCTGGTTTTAGCAGACGATATATATACACACACGCAATGTGACGTGGCGCCGTAAGGTTAACGTCCGATAAGGTAGTTTAAAATAAAAGGAAAAAATTAAGGTTAACGACCGATCTTTTTTGAAAATGCCGTACGAAAGGGAATAGGAGAGAAAATGTTTTAATTGAAGCGTTGTAGGAAATAAAAACGATACCAGGCCTTAGAAAGACATAAAAGAATAAATATGTACTGACTGTGAATAGATAACAGCAGGATTAATAAGTATGTATAAGAATTTAAAACTATTAAGTAATAAAGAAGTTGGACAGAAGACAGATAGACAGATGGACTTGCTCAGTTTCGCCCTTAGGTGGGGTAAAAGGGGAAGGAGTCCTTAATTTGAATATTTGAGGTCAGTTTTATTTGAAAAGGAACGCTATTCACTAAACAGCCTCTGGTTGGCTGTAGTGTAATAGACTAAGGGTTGTATAAAACCAATTAGTATTGGGTATAGGGGGCCACTAGATGAAAAATTTCTTACACTAAAGAAGTTGTTTTAAGACAAGGCAAGAGTACTGTCTTGGTTGCTAATTCTGCATAGCAGCTATCTGGATTTGTTACCATATATCGCCCTATTCAACAACTTGGTGTATAAAATTTCTTTAATTGCGGTAAATATGAAAACCTTTATATTAACATTTATATTGTCATTTGTATCATGTATGCATTATCGACTCTGTATGAACCTAAAAGGGGAAACATTTATCTGGAGGGAAGCTAACATCAAAACTCTGTGTTTGAACCTAAAAGGGGAAACATTTATCTGGAGGGAAGCTAACATCAAAACTCTGTGTTGTTTCACAGCGTTGGTAGGAAACAGTATTAACCTGGTGTAGAAAAGCCAGGCAGGCTCTCTGCCATATGGGGAGAAAAGAAAATTAAATATTTATGATGAAAAGAAAAAAGTTGTGTTATGACATAAGACCAGGAAGATCACTGGCCGCCTTCTTCAGCAAGTCACCGTGATTGTACATGACTTGATAGTATTAATGTAAAATGTTTCCTTTATCAAGGAAAATGTCAAACGGGGTTTGAAAGTTATTTATCCAGAAGGGGGTACCAACCAAATTGAGAACGTTAACTAATTGTTTAGTTACCATACTGATGTCTGATGATATTGCCATGTTAGAATAATGAAAGAGAGAGATTATTAGATGCTGAGTGGGACACATTTGTATTGTTCCAGAGTTTCATCTACGAGTGAAAGTGAGCCCAGGTGACCTAACACCTGTCCTTAAAGTATGCAGTGAGGCCTAACTACTGAGTGCCTACACAGTGATTTACCTATAGAAGCAGAATCGTGTCTTGGCAGTGGAGACTGGCGTTTTATACATACTTCAACCAGCCTGGTTCCAGAGACCTCAGATAAGACTTGTCTGGGAAATTGATATCACAAACACTCCACTCTCTCAGTTTTCACAAAAGTTAGGGTATCGGACAGTGAGGAACAAAAACGTTCAATAAACTTGTACCCTTTTCTAGGAGCAAGAGATACTTGTCATTTTACCAGCTTGAGACATATAAATAACTGTGGGATAACACCGACTCAATGACAGTTGTAAAATAATTGGTTGTAAATAATTTCATTATCATGTTGAGTTGATTATTCCTGTGTCAGAAGAATAACTAGATACAGGAAAATAAATTGAAAAATAATAAGTTACATTCCAAACTTTACCCAGTGACTTGTTTAATCATTGTTTATTAGTAATAGGTGTAGTTGTTGTCCTGATCATACACTTCATCACATTGCATATACCCTAGACACTTGCTAGACAACCTACACACACCAATACACTTCAGTAGGGGAAGATATATAATCGGGTGAGGTCGTGGTGGAAGCAGACAGGTACCCTGTAAACTTATTTGTATTTAATAAACCTCAGGGACTTGCATAGCTGACCTCACACCAGATACCATTAATATAATATTGAAACAAATAATAACAATCAATTCACCACATTAATTGGGACGCTCGTCCGGGATTTAAAGGTTCTTAGTACCCTACATTAAGTGAGTCACTAGTCCCAGTATTTGTAAATATAATAGTAAAAATAATCTGAGAGTGGTTTGAGATATCATTGCCCTTTGTCTTGTGTTTAGAGTTGATTAATTAGTTAAGGTAGTGGATAGTATTTCATATTGTTAACTATAAAATGGCGGATATGGCTAAATACAGATCTGCTGCTGTGCAGACTGCAAAGGAAATGAATTTAGATGGGCAAGCTCTGATTCAGTATGTGACATCAGAGTGCGATAAGTATATGGAAAGGGAAGATAAGAGATTAGCTGAGGAGAAGACAATTTTGTTAGAGGATGCTAGGGAGCTTAAGAAATTAGAGGCTGATAGGGAGGCTGAGATCAAGAGGCTGCAGTTGGAGGAGAAGAAGCTTGAGGCTGAGGCCAGGAAAGAAGAAAAGAGGTTGGAGGCTGAGAAAGAAGAGAAACGGTTACAAAGGGAACATGAGTTGCGACTAAGGGAGTTGGAGTTACAAGGCCATGCTCCTGATAATGGAAGTAGCTCATCCACCTCCGACTCTGCTGCAGGCCAGGTTGCCTCAACCTCAGCCATGGGGTTCCAGTTGGACCCATTTGTAGAAAAAGAGGATGATATTGAATCATTCCTCTCTAGATTTGAGGCATTAGCTACTATGTATGGGCTAGAGAAAGAGACATGGAGTATGAAGGTATCTCAGGGGCTTAGGGGAACCTCTTATGAGGTCTTCGCCAAACTGAGCAAGGATGATCAAGATGACTACGACATTCTTAAGCAAGCTCTTCTAGTTAGATATGAGAAAAACAGTGAATTTTACAGAAAGAAATTTAGGGATGCCAAACCGTTGACTGGAGAGACTTACCACCAGTTCTCTGCACGCCTGGAGACATACCTGGAGAAATGGACTGCTCTGGGGAAAACCCAAGATTTAAAGGAAATAATTATGACTGAGCAGTTAAGAGAGTCCATGGCTCCAGACCTGAGAAAATTTCTCACGGAACAGGGTGCTGAGAGGCTGGGGGAGATCTTAAATGTGGCTGAGAGATATCAGGCAGCCCAGTCTGAGATAGCAAGTTTAAAGAAGAAGCCTATAGACCATAATAAAGCTCCACAAAATCAAAATCAACCTAAATTTGAGCACAGAGCTAAATTTAACAAGGGTAAAGCCTATTATGATAAAGCCAAGTTTGACCAACGAGATAGAAACTCGCAATTGAATGATAAGAAACATTTTCCTCAGGGAAATAAATGGTGTAAGTGGTGCAAGAAAAATAATCATGACACCACAATGTGTACTCGAAAACCTCCTAACTTTGCTGCAATGAAAATGGGGAGAAAGGGACAAAAGGTTAAACCTGTTGGACAGCAGGAACCTTACCACCCCCCAGTGTGTGAGGATGTTGTATGTAATGGTGTCATCATTAGGTGCCTTTACGATACAGGTTTAGATTATGACTCAGTCGTGAGCTCTCACCTGGTGCGAGCAGATCAATACACCACAGAAACAGTGGAGATCCAAGCCGCAACCAAGGACGTAGCAACCATGACACTTCCCATTGCTAGAATCTGTGTAAAAACTCGCTATGTGGAAGGAGTAATCAAGGCAGCCGTGATAAACGAACCCATCTATCCTCTGATATTGGGGTGTCGTTATGTATTCTTGGGGAATCCCAGGAAACCTGTGATCATGGCAACAGTGCAGACCAGGTCACAGTCACGAAAGGAGGAGGATGAACCCATAAATACTCATCCAGAGGAGATGAGGAAGGCACAGGCGGAAGATAGGTCACTCAACCCGTGCTTTAAGAAATTACCTAAGTGCCATACACCTCCTACGAAAGGAGACTACTATATGAAGAATAAACTGTTGTATAGGAAGGCCGGAACTGGATCCAATGGTCATGGCCAGCTAGTTCTTCCTACTTCATATAGGAATAAAGTGTTGGAACTAGGGCACGCGATTCCTTTCAGTGGTCATATGGGGATCAGTGCAACAGGACAGCGTATAGCTTGTCATTACTTCTGGCCAGGGATAACTGAAGATATAAAAAGATATGTGAAATCCTGTCCAGAGTGTCAAAGGGTAGCTCCAAAGCATTGGACTGCTCCTGCAACTCTAGGGGAGATGCCCATAGTGGGAACCCCTTTTGAGAGGGTTGCAGTGGATATTGTGGGACCTCTCACTCGAACCAAGAGGAGGAACAGTCATATTCTCACTCTGGTGGACACTTGTTCGATGTGGGGAGAGGCTGTAGCCCTGTCATCTATAGATTCCAAGCATGTGGCAGAGGCATTACTCACCATATTCACAAGGTTAGGTTTCCCGCACCAAATCTTGACTGATAACGGCTCGCAGTTCAAGGGGAAACTAACGGAAGAAGTTTTCAGGCTCTTCCAGGCCAAGCACTTTCATTGTAGCCCGTACCATCCCCAAGGGAACGGCCAGGTGGAGAGGTTCAATGGGACTCTCATTTCTATCCTGAGAAAGCTGGCACATGAGAAACCTGATACATGGGACCAATTTTTGCCCGCTGCGTTGTTTGCGTATCGGGAAGTTCCACATAATTCAACCGGGATGGCACCCGCAACCCTGTTATTTGGGAGGCCAATAAAAGGTCCATTAGAAGCCTTGTTAAGGACATGGACTGATGAGAAGGCAGAAGAAACTGTTACCTCATCTTATAACTATGTGAACGAACTGACCACTCGTCTTAAAACTGGATGGAAACTGGCAAATGACAATCTCAGACAAGCCAGGAAGAAACATGCTGCTTACTTTAACAAGAAAGCTAAGGATAGAGAGCTTAATGTGGGAGAGAAGGTGCTCCTTCTTCTACCCGGCAGCAGTAACAAGTTACAAATTGGATGGCAAGGGCCATACACGGTTCTAGAAAGGATATCTAGAACTAATTATAAAATCGACAAAAAAGGTAAGGAGAAAATTTATCACGTGAAACTCCTAAAGAAATACCTGGAAAGAGAGATCCAGGATGAGACACATCTCATGACCTTGTCGATAGCCACAGGAATGAAAAAGGAACCTCTCGCCTCTCACGAGTATCCCTTAAAAACAGAGGAAACACAGGCACAGGTGAAGATCAGTAAGCACCTGACTAAAGCCCAGAGGGAGCAGGTTCAAAAGGTTCTGGTTGAACATACAGACGTGCTAACAGATAAGCCGGGGCATACCAATCTATTAGAGTATGACATGAAAGTAATAGACGCAACACCCATCTGTATGAGGGCCTATTCCATTCCTTTCGCTAAGGAGAAAGCTTTGAAGGAGGAAATTGAGTATCTGTTGAAGGAAGGAATCATTTCTCACAGTGAATCTCCTTACAGTTCCAGTGTGGTTTTACTAAGGAAACCTTCTGGAGAACACCGTCTGTGTATAGATTTCAGAAAACTGAATGCTGTCACAGAAAATCAGGTGGATCCATTGCCGGATACCAATCAGCTGTTTGCCAGGCTGAATAAGGCAAATTATTTTTCTAAGGTGGATCTGAGCAAAGGCTATTACCAAATTCCAGTGAAGCCTGAGGTTCGACCTTATCTGGCATTTAGCACCTCGGAAGGCCATTATGAATTCAACATGTTACCATTTGGCTTGAAAAACGCCCCGAGTGTGTTTTCCAGAATGATGCGCAAGTTATTGGATCCCCTGAATAACCCATGTATAACCAATTTCATGGACGACATTCTTATTGCTACTGAGACATTCGAAGAACACATAAACTCTCTGAATATGCTATTTGATAGGCTCAGGGAAGCAAATTTGACGGCTAGACCAACCAAATGTAGTGTGGGGTGTAAAGAACTCGAATTCTTGGGACATACAGTGTATCAGGGAAACATGACCCCTGACCCCAAGAACCTGGAGAAATTACAAAAAGCACCGAGGCCACAAACCAAAAAAGATGTGAGGTCTTTTGTATCTTTATGTGGATTTTATCAAAAATACATAAAGAACTTTAACTCTATTTGTGCACCGCTGACAGACTTAACTAGAAAATGTCAACCTGAAAAAATCATTTGGTCAGCGCAGTGTGAATTGGCATACCAAGAGTTAAAAGATAAACTCACTAGCAAGCCGATATTGAAATTGCCTGATCTAAGTCAAGAATTTGTGGTGAGAATGGATGCGAGTAACATAGGATTAGGGGCCACTTTGTTACAGAGGTCCACCTCACAGGATGGAGAACTGAACCCAGTTGCTTACGCTAGCCGCAAGTTAAACAAAGCAGAAAAAAGTTACTCAACAAGTGAAAAAGAGTGTTTAGCATTGATCTGGGCGATAAAAAAGTTCCAAATTTATCTTTATGGTAGGTCATTTGTGGTGCAAACAGATCACCAGCCTTTAGTGTTCTTATCTCAGGCCAAGCATGAAAATGCACGTTTATTAAGGTGGTCTTTATTGATCCAACCTTATACATTTTCCATCGAATATATACCCGGTTCGGAAAACGTGGGAGCGGATTTCCTGAGTAGACATCCTTGTGAGGCAAAGCAGGAAAAGCCTAGGGAATAGTACTTTATTTACGCTAATTGTCTCACAGATAATAACTTGCAGTGAATGCATGTTTTAGGAAAGGAGGTGTGTAGTGAAATCTGTAAGAACAAACGCTTAATTCCACAGCACGTTCAATTTGCATACCGAAGTAAGGGCCTAAACGATTTGCCGCGGTTTAACATTATACACTTTTGCTAGCGTTGGCTTTGAGATTTAAATATTTTCTTGTGCCAGAAATGCGATACCATGAATGGCGTTTGAATTTTTCTCGACCCGCGTTCTGGACATATATTCACACGCTGGTTTTAGCAGACGATATATATACACACACGCAATGTGACGTGGCGCC